>JAFIRS010002850.1:0-175775 GCA_018342105.1 Gonioctena quinquepunctata | reverse complement strand
TACTTAACAAATACTCCAGTTTGATGATAATCTTCGTACTTCCTCAAATGGTGATAGGAAATGGAAACTGATAGACGAAAATATCAGTTTGTGAAAAAAATTCTGCAACTGATGGATGGAAATAAGTATCAGTTTGTGAAAAGCAGCTTAAATTTTACCCTGTGAAAGAATATTTCGAGGAATTTCAGCGTCAACTCGAATAACAAAACATTCCATTTTCGACGTTGGGTTCATAATTCAAGTCCATAGTATAATTTCTATAATTAATTTTTCGATGACAATTAACAGTAGTAATATTCTGAAATTATTACGTGGTTTGTCATTTTCTGACAAATGTCGAAATTGGAAAATGATCATGTCAGTCGTCTGTTGATTGCGGGCAGCGCCTCCATGCGCGACTGGCCGTACCAAAAACTTGGTGGTCAAGATCGCCAATGTTTCAAACAGTCTCTTTATTTTTAATTTGTCTATGGTTTCCACCTACATGTTTATGTCACATCGAAATAACATAACCAATAATATTCATTAGATAATATATAAAATGTTGATTTTATGTTTTCCATATATGTCTCATACAGAGTGGTTATGTTATTTGTTCGATGTTTTTGTTTAACTACCTCAAAACATTATTCACATGTGTACAGGAGACTTAGAATTGACATCTTAAAATATTCCTTAAATGTATTTTTCGGGTAATTAACATGTCATTCATGTGATATTTCAACATAACCATGATACAATATATCATAAATGTTGACAGAAACTCAAAATCTACATAATTTGTAAAAATGATATCCACATTCAAACAATATTGTCCAGTAAACACAAAATAAATCTCACCGTCACATTTCACTATTTTTTGAAATTCGCGGGTCATGTTACTTCATTTTTAACACAGAACATACGTGTCACGTGTAAAGTGTACACTGTCTTTGACACACAAAATTCTGTACCGTTCATCTCATCATGTTTGTTTACAAGCTGCGATTACTGATGAGCGTGTATTTGTTCATAATTCCTATATTTCCTATGATTGCTGTTGCTATGCGATTTAATTGTGCATCTTCCATGTTATTGTAGAATAACGCCTTTATTATTGAATTTGGCTTATCCTCACTTGAGTTTTTCGTCGTGCAATTCGCCACTGATATAATTCGCGTCGAAGTAGAAAAAAAAATTTGAGTGTAAATGTTGACAAAAAATGTGGAGAGGATGATAAGGTGAGTTTCCATATATTCTCTCAATACTACAATAAGTTTTGAATATGTTTTACTTTTCATTTTCAAATCACACACTGCTGTGAATACAATGATTATATATAAAATGTGTTTTTTCAGCAAAAAAAGGTAAAGATTAGTAAGATGAAAAAGTATTATCCGCCTTAGCTCAGAAGGTTGATTAAAAAAGGTATTGTATCAATAGCTTCCCCTGCTCAAGTTTAGACCAGTCAAATCTATAATTCAAACTACAATGAATTCAATGAAATAATAATCACTGATTCATTTTAGTATGATGTTCAATTCATAGAAAACAAGAAGTAAGGAGATGTATCAGTTATTCCTTCAAATTGGTTGGTAGGTGAACATCGATGTTGGTAGCCAACCAATTCAAGAATTACAAGGGCCATTATTATCAAATGTCATGTTCCCAATAGTGATTGGAGTCAATATGATAGTAAAATTCACAATTTGTATGGTAAGATTTATGATTTTCCATATTCCTCCACCAATGATTGTCATTTTCATTTCAGATTCCTATGCCAAGGCTCTAACATGAAAAAAAAAATTGGCAGCTTCCTCTGAATCGGGGACCAGGAGCAATGACCTGGAAAAGCAGAATAAGACAAAAAAATTACCGAGAATATGAAAGCATTGTCAATCCACCTTCTGTCTTTTTAAGTTATTCAGTGAAGATGAACTCAGGGCAGGTGGAGGTGAGTTAGGAAATAATTTCAATTCCAACAAATTTTATTATTTATTTTATTCAGTTCAAAGCAAAATAGTTCTGGCAAAATTAATATTAAACAGTGATATAGAAGATATCCCTTTCATAAGGATCCACATGATACAACAGATGTAACAATAGTAGAAAATCTACCAGTTGTGGTTCCGGCTATTCAGATATCAGACATTATGGAAATGGTTGCTGACATCAGGAGCATGTGTCAAATATTTGAATAAAATAAATTCCATAGTGGAACATCTGGTAGATAGAAGTAGGAACATTGATACTCTGATGATGTGATAAAGAATGTTTGCCACTGAAAACAATTGACGGTTCGCTAAATCTAGAAGATCTCTAAATAACAACAAATTTGCTGCTTCTCAATTTGTAAGGAACCCAAAAGTACCTAAAATTATACAGTGTGACCCGTCCTTCTCAATTTAATCACATGATCCTTTGTTTATAGAGATTGTAGATCTCAAGTTGTTCAGAAATAACTTGAATTTTCAAATCTTAATTTTAATCCAAACTGGAAATTATCTTCAATATTCATCGTAAAAGGTCGTTTTTTCAATATAAGCAAACATTGCCTTAATTGTCGAAAAATTTATAATAATTTGGATTCTAGAGAAAATTGACAAAATTTATTTGATTTGTGGAAAGAAAAATTAATGCAACATTTTCTTTTCAAAACAAAGAATCGTCATCTAAATCGATACAAAAATCATCAATATTATTTACAATTCTGGGTAGTGTTTAAGAAATATAGTCACTATTTTATAAGAATGTTTTCAGATTTTTGTATGAAAAATTTGCTCTTTGATCAAAATCATTTTTTCCTATAATAATGATACATCTCTTGGAAAAGTAAAAAATTATTATCTCTCTCTCTCTCTAATGATGAAATTATTGAGATACGAATAGAATTGAAAAATTGCAAAAAGAAAATGTACATTAATATTGAAAGAATTGCATATTGAATTTCCATACCAGATTTTGATGAACCTACCGCTTATCACATGGAAATTTTGTGGTATTAAGTTGAAGATAAAATCATCAAATGCATTTTTTTATGGTTATGTTGAATTCACCAGGAGTGTGTTAATATATTTTGATGCAGAGCCGGCCTTAAGGCTGGCTTGGCTGGGCGCCGGCCCCGGGCCTCGCGCCTCTAGAGGCCTCGCGCTACCGAAGGTTTCGTTTCGTTAATAAAATCACTGATTACAATTTTAAAAAAAACTTTTACATTATGAATTTTCTGCTACTACTGAAATTCTGATAAAGAATGGCCTCTTTGCACTCTTCAGAAATTTTAATTTCTAGTTAATGCTCGCAATGCCTGTTTTCTTTAACAAAAGGGAACCAAGCTCTAGTCACGGAACTGTACTCTAGGCCCTACCACTCTCCGCCCATCTACATTTAGGATGATCACGGTTAGACGACATGTTATTAGTCATTAGTTAGGTTCAACATCATAGTTTCATTTATGTTTAACCGTTCACATGTTGGAGTAAAGAGTTTATTTGATCCAGATAATAACTGAATATTTCGTGTATAGTCCATCCAATATCAATTGCAGAAGCTGTTTCTATAGGGAGCAAATAAAACTCACTCGCTAACACGGTGATATGCGTAAACGGAACGAAAATAATCTGTACTACTTGTATACAGTCTCCGTTGCACAAAGAGCCGCTGGTCAGCGTGGACTTGAGTGACTGCTGTCTGTTCTACAACCGATCTGCCTGGGCCAATCAAGTCGGGCATCAATGCTTGGAGGTGTGTCTATATCGATGGGAGGTCATAAATCACGTTATATTTGTGTTTTAATAGCTCTGAAAGATTAAAACCAGTAGCGCTGTGACCTTGGTGTGTGCCGATCGAAATTCGTTTTAGGATATTAAAATATCTAAATAAAATTAGTTATTTTCCGCCACTGCTGCTCACAGGATTTCGCCGCAAGACTTTTTTTTATGCTTCTGCAATTGATAATGGGAAAACTATACCTATATTGGACGACATTAACGTGAACGTGTTTAGGTAGTCCTTCCTTCCCTTTTTTTTTATTTAACGGGCCTATTTCTGCTACCAAGACACCGACGCCGGTGAGCACACCTCCCAACCGGAAATTTTGCCGAATCCTCTGTTGTTTCAGAGGTGGGGTTCTTTAACGAGCTCAACATCAAATGAACTCGACCGACATCTTAACGCCCCTCCGGCGACGCATATCTATCGTCTTATCTCGTGCTTATTGATAAAAACGCCTGCAGCGCAATATGCTACTATGCTACAGTTGTTAGGATATTTAACGTGAACTTCCTTGTCCGGTGGTGACCCATTCAAGTAATAACCGACATTGCTAGACTTCCAGATATCGATGAGGACTCTCGAACCTGACCAGCCATCGGTGTTTATGTAGTCGCAGACAGATTTATTATCGTTATTATGGGTCAAAACATTTCGGTTTTATATAATATTTCAAAATTGCGACAAATTAGATGAAGATCTGAAAAAATGCTTTGATTTGGATTTGTATCTCAGTAGTGGGGAACATCGGGATGTAGATGGAGCAGAACTATTCATCGAACTGAGAATTTTGAGAGAAGTTTTGCCACCAGAAACACTAACTGCAATTGACTTGTTGAACGACTGAAAGAAATGGGAAATCCGTTTCCAATACTTTCATCGCATATAGGGTACTGTTAACAATTCCTGTTACAGTTGCTAGTCTGAAAGGTCATTTTCTCGCTAAAATTAATCAAGACCTACTTCACATCCATGCTCGAGATCGTTAAGTTCATTAGCCACATCATCGATAGAGTCTGATATAAGTGCGAGGCTGGAGTTTGATGCCATTATAGATGAATTTCGAAAATTAAAGCTAGGCGTGGGATTTTTCCACAAGATCTCATGAGTCTCACATGTACGTTTCACGTTTCATTTTCACTCAGTGAAAGAATTCAAATTATTATTTTATTTTGAGTTTTACATGTTTTGTTTTTGAATATTTTTGTATATTACGTAATATATTATATATTGTTTTGTTTAGATTTTGTTACCTTTCTCATATCATGTTATCTAGTATTGATTATTATATTGTCATTGTCAAAACATTCAGAAGTGTTTTTCTCGCCAAATAAATTATTTATTTAAATTATGTGTTTTGTATTTTGAACATATATTTAGTAGGCACGCCATCCGAGAGGTAGTGAGGGGAAGGTGAATAAATGAGAACATTGAGTAGGAATTTCTTCAAAGTATAAAAATATCAATTTATTAATAAATAAAATATATAAGGGCCTTGCACAACAAGTTGGCCCCAGGTCTCGCGCTCACTAAGGCCGGCTCTGTTTTGATGTTAATGTATACTGAAATTATACTTCACTTATATTTTTTGATACAAACTATCAAATAACTACCTCTTCAAAACTTCACGTTCATTTCAGTTTGGTTGTGTTCTGGGAATTTCTTTTACATTTCTGTATCATTCTAGATGATCAAACTGGTACTCGTAGGAGGTTGAGATTATAAAAATCTAATAAGGAGGTGCCTCCAACAGATTGAAGATGAGCTTGCCCAGTATTGTTCATGGACTGGGGAAAAACGGAATTTAAAAATTTCTGATTTAAAAATTATGGACATACTCAAACGTAAGTGTCAGTGATTTTCTTCTTCAACTCTAGGGGCCAGTTGCATAAGCCTTTTGTTAATTTGAGGATTACACTGCTACCTAATGCCTTGCCATAGTAATAAACAAATTGAATATTTAATCGTTTGTTGAATTCTTTATGCAACCGGCCCTATGTCTTGTAAAATAGGCATCTACTATTAGTTTCATTTTGTATTTACCTTCATCCGTTGAATCGAAACATATGTCCATAAGTTCATAGGAATATTATGTTATTTTGATTTTTCAACAGTCATACTTACTACATGAAATACATACATCACCTGATATTTTTTGACAATACATCATCAAAATCAATTTGAGTTTTCAGTGACTATATATTTACTATATTTTCAGCATCTGTAAAAACGGTATTCAATGCAACTACCGATAGAGTTGAACTTGAACAAACTCATTGTGATGGATTGGATGAGATTCGCCAAACAGAGGCTAAAGAGGAAGGAGTAATGACAGAGGCTAAAGAGAAAGGAGTAGTGACTAAAGAGGAAGGAGTAGTGAAGAGACTAAATAGATCGATTCCATGATACATTTGTTTATTTTTTTTATGGCGTATTTGTTATTTTTTTAAGTTCCATTATATATTTTATGCAGATAAAGTTTTTGATTCAATTTAATTGTCCCAGTAATATTTAGTCAGGCCATGGTATATCTTCTCTTTCTATGTTTATTAAGTTATTCACCTACAAAAAGTGACGATTTAAATTCCAGAAATGTATAAATATAGAAAAAAGTATACCATGAGAATCTGCTCCACCCTGTATACCACGAAACGAAATATTAATATAAAAGGGTAAGGATGATGTAACGTTACACAAATGTAGTTCCATAAATGTTTTGAGCAACATTAAATGTATGTAATGAAGTTACATTAAAGTTATGCAAAATATGATACATTTATGTAATAATTATCATTGAACATTACATTGTAATATTTATAAGAGGCACAAAGTACCATGTTATATCAAGCATATCTCAGAAGTCACAATGTGATATAACATTTATGTTTAAAACATGTTTTTATGTTTAGTGGGTAGCAATTTTGATGACACGCATGACTGCAGAATACTGACTGAACTATAGACGATTTTATGCATCGATCCAACTATTGTGAGAATTATCAAATCCAAGCCATTTCACATACACCTTTTTCCCCTTCTTCCTAATAACCCTCTACGAGATAGACGTCGGGATTCTTCTTTTTTTGCAATTCTTCGTAGAATGCTCCGCTGATTGATCGCCCCTCCAGATCCTCCAACAGATATGTGATTGGGTTGGAAATTTTCACATTTGAAACCTTGAATAATTCAGTAGTCCAATTCGGAGTGTAGCCTTTCTCGAAGGTATATTTCATACTAAGCCTCACGATATCGTCGTAGCAATTTTGATGAAATTGTATGCGTATTTGAGCACTTGTTTCTCATTGGATTTGGTGACAGCATACGGTTTCATTTTGATTGTTCGGTGTACTGTGTTATTGTAATGTTCCACAATTGTCGGTAAAACATCTAGCCACATGTAGATGCCGTTCAAGTTGAAATATTTGTATAATTTATCAGATTTCGAACAACTCATTCTGCAATCGCAGCCTTTTTCACAGTATATGTAGTATAATGTTTGATGTGGTACTTTTTCATTCGTTTTCGGAACTTAGCATTGTAGAATTCTTTACCTAAATCCGACTGGATATTTTTTGGAGTTCTATTCCCACTGTGTTTCAAAATTTTCCTCATGGCATTGGTGGCGTCAACAGCATTCTTACTCTTAAGTGGCTTCGTCCATACATATTTGGAAAAAGTATCGATAACAATCAAAATATACTTATAGTTTTTATTTAGAGTGGCATATTTTAAAAAATCAGCGAGGTTCATTTTCCACAGGTCATCAAGTCCTTTGATTATGATGCGACGTCGTTTGAATGTTCGTCGTGCCGGTCTGTGGAGTTCCTTAACCAATTGCACTTTCTCTTTGGTATGTGTCATTCTCTTGACAGTCATTCCAGATCATGTGGCTTCTCTTCAGCCTTTCTCAACTTTTGTAGTTTTATATTGATCTTGCTAATTTGACTTTCGAGCTCGCTGATAGAATGAACCAGAGACTTCATTGTAGATGTTGTCTAAATTCCGGACGTTTCCAATGGCACTATGTGCTCATAGAGGAGTTTAATAATATCCTTGAGCTCATCCTTCAATGAATTCATGTTGATTTCAGAACTTTTGATGCACTCATCAGTGTGTCCAATGGAATCCTTGTACTCATTCTTCAATGAATTCACGTCGTTATCAAATCTTTAGATAGAAGTTTGCAATGCATCATCCAATGAATTCACTCCATATTCGAGACTTTTCGCAGAGGGAACGAGTAGCTCGATATTTTCTTTGTCTTTTCACCAACCTTGAAGGAGTTCATTGGTCGCTTGCTCAAAATGGTTTTGCAATCGATCAATTATTTGAGTCATATAAAGTTTGTTGACATCTTCTGCATCGGGTTGGCGGTTTCACGTGACATATTTTCAGGTTATTAGCATCGAATTTATCTGTGTATAGTGAAAATTAAATCTTTGTCACACTCCACCCATCACCAAAGATATATGCATGACCGAACTTGTTGATGCTCAAATGAAACGGATGTTATAGAAACACGGCCTTCTTTTCAACTCATCAAATGGAAATTATCCATTCGGTGAAGAGGTATTACCTGCTGCTTGAGATGACTAAAAGTCTGAGACGATCTACAAGTTCATTAACATCATCCCAATATACATACTCAGGTTTGAGTTGTACGCCAGAGCAAAGCCCTTTCCCCTTTAACGTTTGGTGAACTTGGATTTCCGTTAAAACTCCCACAAACTGAGGTTCCACAAAAAATATTTTTTCAATAATTTTATATTTTTGGGTGGGAAGATGACTTTAATCTGTTCGTTTCGTCTTTGTACACTCCTGTCATTCTCAAAATTTGCTCATACTGAGGAAGATAATTTTTCATTGAAATCAGGATCTTGATGAAAAATGAGACTATATAAACCTTCACTTTCTTTGAAGGATTTCTCACCCACTTTTATGTCTCCGGTTTCTTTAGTATAGTTTCTATAGTAATCATTGTATTTCCGAGTTTCAACTGTCCTGACGAATCATATTAAGGTCCATAGATGATATTTATTTCTGGAGATTTATTCAGTATTTTCCATATGTACTTCAATGCAATTTGAGGATAATTCTGTTCGACGACTACATTTTTTTCATCGGACTCGTCTTCGGAAGAGCTCTCATCAGTTTTGATCTCTGCAACAGGTGAGGTTGTGTGATGTGATGTGAGTACCCTAAGAAATATAAAAGTCTTGAAAGTTATAAAAAAACTTTATTTTAATTTTTCAGTATCAACATCCTAATAAATTAATGGAAAAGTTTCACCCCAGAATGTGTCAAGTTCGTTTTTTCAAGAAGAACTCCATTTAGATTAAAATGATGATTATTCCTATTAAAAACAAAAGAATTGTATGCTCTGAATTTAATAAAAAAAGAGTCTCCAAAAAATATGAGCAATAGCTCATTCGATTCGGAATGCAATACTGAGAAAGACGTTTTTTTGTTTTTTGGTGACGAAAATTGCAATTGTTATTAACAAAAAACAATTATATATATAAATATATATATATATATTATAATTTTTTTAAATTAACAAAAAATTAAAAAAACGTTTAAATGGGAAACATTCTCAATTGAAAAATATACGACAATATCAGATTTAGTTCAATATCCAGCGTGGCTTTAGCCGGGGAAGTAGTTGTTTTCTAATAGATATTACAAAAAAGAACTTCATTATTGTCGTAGATTTTTAAATTTTCAGAAAAATCATCCTATTCAATTTTCAATTGAGAATGTTTTCGTTTTCATCATGAATACCTCCCAAGAGGTTATCTTGGATGATGGAAGATAGTGACTAAAGTTTATCTTTCAGTCGCAGATGATTCCACATCAGATTTTATGAACATCCTGTTCATATCATCAAACAAATTAAAAAAATGTTAACAAAATTTGTATATCCATATGTTTTGCTATTGCTGTTTTGCATCAAATGAAGGCATTTAATAACATTCGAAAAAAAAATTTTAGGACATTTGTTTATAAATTCTTTATAAACAAATTGATTAGTTTAATATTTTAAAAATATTTTTTTTTACATTTCGTTGTCTAGAGAATATAATGATTTTGTTATAGTTTTTTTTATATTTCCATTATATAAATAATTAATTTATCATTTTTTTTAATCATAATTGCCATTTCTCAATAAAATAACAAAAAATAAAAATATATTCATTAAAAATTCAATTGTTTATTAATTAACAATTTGCTATAAACAAATTCCAAATCTTATTATATTTTTTCTAAAACTACTAAAAATTAAAAAACAACCATATGCAAAAAAGTGTCGATTTTTTTTAGATTTTACATAGTTTTTCTAAAATTACGGTATATAACTTTTGACCCATTGAAGATACAGTTATCAACATTCAGGATGATTTTATAGAGCATTACTTGATCTCTTAAATAAACTTTTCACCAAGTCTGTCTGTCATGGTTTCTTGTTTATATGCATTTGTTTATAAAAAAATCCGTTATCTACTTCTTACAATGCTTATATCTTTTAAACTATGAAAGTTAGCTCTTTTGTACCTCAAGACGATTGTGTAGGCTAGTATCTGAATTATTCAAAAAATTTTGGTTTAAGTCATTAACATTAATTGTTCATGAACTACACGGATTTATTTAAATAATGTCAAGTTCATCATGTATACCTAGTGGTTTTTCATCCCATATTTGTTAATAAACTCAAGATATACAGTTAGTTTTCTTGTAAATTCATTCATTATATGTTTTATCAACTATTTCTATAAAAAATTATTTACCGTAATTTTAGGAAAATCTATAAAAAATATTTGAAAAAATCGACACTGTTCTGTTATGGAATTATATAATAAGATGGTTAAATCCCTCCCTGACTCCCCAGCTACGCCACTGGCTGTTTATCGGGAGAAATATTCACTATAATAAACCACTAACGCTAAGGACGCCTCAAATATAGGGTTCCTATATTCGATTAACCCTTTTTTGTAAAGTTGCTCGTCAAAGTAACAACTTTGATGTATAGGAAGCATCAATTATTCGGGAATAATTGAACCGGAATTATTTCTCGAGAGCGGCATCGAGGAATTAACCCTTTCTTTCTATACTTGGGAGTATGGAGCTTTTATTCAGGAGTACTACCGATCTCGGAACTTTATACCAATAATGCACTCGGAATCATAAGAAATATATTTATATGAAATAAGTAGATGCAAGTACATATAATGTTGAAATAAACAACACTATTAAACAGATTTGGTAAGCTATAAAGAAAACAAATAGAAACTATTTATTCCCTTTGACTAGTTTTCGACATAAAAAGGATCGGTAACTGATTGATATTAACAATACAAGTCAATTTGAGAATAGGGGGGAAACAAGATTATAGAAATATTATAATATTATGAACTATGGAGATATATGTATGCCAAAATACCCAAATAAACGTCATGTTAACTCAGGTGACCCAAAACATAAGTTCAGAAAAAAAACCAATTACCTTACTCCATTATACCATCAACTGTCATCACTGGATTCACTCGATTTTTATATTTTACGCGATGTTACTTTATTGGAATGCTTATCACTGTATTTTCCGGAAATTTTACGTGTTAAATTATTATTTCGTACCGTGTATTAAAACAATATCTTGGGTTATAATCTCATACCGGATGATCTCTTGTTTTAGTAACCTCAGGAGGATTATGTTCGATTTGCTTGTAGTGATTATGATTTTCATTTGTTATTGCGAAACTGACTAGAAACTTGGTGGATTTGATTTATTGGACATTACTGTGGTATCATTTAGTTGACTTATCACTTGACTTTTCACTTTCTTAGTAAAGTATCATGACCGTCGGAATAGCCATGTTATATAGACTTTTCTCTATTGTAATATGAACTGAGTGAACATGTTACTGTACTGACTTCTGTTTTCAGAATAACTTTTTCTTTGCCGCTGAGTCGCGTTTTTATAGTAATCTGTCCGTCCAAGGCGGTGGCTTTTGTTTGTTCGCGGAGGGGGAAAACTGTTTGTTACCATAAAATCTTTTACTTGTCATAATAAATCACTTTCTTAGTAATTAATGGCTCTCTACGTTAGCGGACACGACTACAAGAATATGAAATGGTTTATTTAGCTCGTGGTTGTGTTGCATTTAATGAGCTGTCAAAACCTATGATTTATAGCGTATTTGTTTACTCTTGAAATTCCTTAGATATGCCTAACATCGGAAGTGATGATTTGTTTATGAGTCATTTGTAAAAAGGGGATTTTTTTTCATATGCATTCCTTGTCTGGCGGATGACAAGATATTTCAAACGGGTCTTGTGTATCAGTTTGGTCGCGTATTTGATTTCAAACTTAATTTTTATTCCCAGTGAATTTGTTTTTTGGCTACAGAGTTCCTATTCATTTATAACTTGTTTTTCCTGATGTTTGAAATTTTTCTGTACTTATGGGGCATGACAGTTGCATATGGTTGTTTTTGTAATTTTTAGTTGTTTCAGAAAAAAATATAAAGAGGTCTGGAATTTGTTTATAACAAATTGTTAACTTGAAAAACAATTGCATTTTTAATTTAAGAAAAAGTTATTCTATTTGAAATGCCAATTATGTTTTTTAAAGGGAATTAATATTCTTAACCAAACTACTAATCCACATAAATCGGAAATTGAGCGAGCAATAGGTACAATACAAAACTTCTTCCAACCATGAATATTGAGCAAATAAAATAAATACAAACGTGGAGATTTCAATACAACACACGAAGCTTGAATAAATTCCCTGTCCTCCGACAAAGAATGATGAGTGATGAGAACGAATATGCACAAATGAAGTAAAGATTGCCAAATGACCTGCCCGTTAAAACAGCACCCTGGGAAATATCACAAGGGAGTTAAATGCTATTGTTTGAGTCGGTCTCAGCTTATTGCGTGTGCATCCAGTTGATACCGCCCATGGACGTATACGTCCATGATACCGCCCCCTAAAAACCAATATAGGAAGTTTATGCGTTTCTCGATTGCAAGTAAGCAGCCGTCTTAAGCATACCAATATCTTCCAAATGCTTTTAAAAACATTGACATGAAGAAATTCAGACGTTTAGTCAAAGAGTACCTGAAAACCAAAGTCTATTACAGTTTCGACAGTTGGTGATGAATCTCGATATAACTTCTCTGATTCACTGAAAATTGCTACATGTAATATCAAATTTGTATACTTATTTAATTTGTAACACAAACTATTTGTTCACCTGATTGTAATGACATTTTCTAAGTAAACTTCTTCAACGTGGTGTATCCTTTGTTGATATTATGAAAAGTACCTATATTATTATTTCTAGTATTTTGACTATATTTGAAATTAATGTCAAGGGTTTATAAGTAACCATTTCCGTTTTAGTTCCATTTTTAAAAAGTGGTTCTATGATTCCATTTTTATAAAGTGGATTTATGATTCCAATTTTGAATACGTTTGGAAAACACCCGGTTTCATTAATGGCATTCATCACTCAATCAAATTTACAAAAGAAATTGGAATGAATGATTTAATAAACTTCTTAGATTTGACCTTAACGAAAATAAACAATAAACACGATTTTTAAATTTTCCACAAACCTTCGTATACAGATATTACAATACATTGTACCAAGACTCATCCCTACCAACACAAAGTACAGACTAGTGAATGTTTCTGTCAGAAAATAATTTCATTAAAGAATTAAATATAATTAAACAAATTGCAGCCAATAACGGATATAACTCAAGTTTAGTTGACAGCATTCTATAGAAAAAAACTCTACAAAAAGGCAATTCAGGAAGTTTATCCAACCGATTCAAATACAGTCAAATTTCAAGGTTATTACTCATTTCGGCAAACCTTCAAAGAAAATGTCTAATTATTTAAGACAAATATATTATTGCATACAGAACAAATAATACTTCAGAAATTTATCAAAAACAACAAAGATCGAATTGAAAAGTCCGAAAAATCTGGAGTATATAAACTAACTTGTGGTACTTGTCCAAGTTTTTACATAGGACAAACAGGTAAAACTTTCAAGCAATGCATTGTAACAAGTTAATTATTGTAATAGAATGCCCAGGCTATTCAGTGAAGAGCAGTGTGGAGTTCTTTGGACTGCCTTGCTAGTTTCAAATTTATTTATGTTTCAAGCAAAGGTTTTAAGAAATTGTAAATTTGAATGGACGCCAGAATTTTTTGTTTAATTTGGATAAAAATTCTTCTTAGCCAATAATAATTGCAAATCAAATAATGTTTCCTTCAGTAAATCACTACAACAATAAAACAAATACCAAATTTATATTATCTATTAACAAATATGTACAAAATTTAATTTTGATTTCCAAAGAATATTGTTTAGGGTGTTGCTGAACCTGTCGGTTTTATCGACGACGATGTACCTCTGATTGAGTAGTGCAGCTCGTAGCTAGACTTAGGGTAGTTGTGTGGTTCGCAATCAGGGGATACCAATGGCTGCTGGGCGACAGATCAGATTGAACAGACAAGCATCAGCTTCTTGTCCATGGAATGATTGTTCTCAGCAATACGACATGAAAAACAATATTGTTTGTATCAGAATTTGTTTTTACTAAAACATTCAACTTCTTGGAATTTCTCAGTACACTCTTCAACGCACGGTTGTTACAGTTGAGTATAATCTCATTAAGAGATGGTTGCTTAAAATTATTTGAACATACAAATCAGCTTGTGCTGAGATTTGCCATTAATATTCAATACTGAAATTGAAGATTCAAGATTAAATTTTGATTTTGACATAAATTGATCTTTGCTCCATATAAAAAAGAAGGTTGTTCTGATCTTGATCAGCCAAGACTATGTTTTACAAAGAATAAAAATCAGAATTCAGCACAATTAAGTTTGAAGAATTTGATATCCGAAAATGACTTCAATTGCAATGATATCAAATACTTCTTCATAAAGTTTTCTATAAGATGAAAGAATATTCCAAACTCCAAGGATTAAATATAATATATATATATATATATATATATATATATATATATATATATATATATATATGATCGCTTCACCTAGGTCAGAAGCAAAAATCACAGCTCTGTAATAATTATCACCAAATCAGAAACTATTTCTGACGAAACATAAAATCGTTAATAAAGAACAGTTTGGCTTTCAAAGTGGCAAAGATGCAATTTTCTCACTCATGGAAAAAGTTTATACTGGAATGAATAGTGGCGAGATTGCTGCTGCAGTATTTTGCGATTTTTCGAAGGCTTTCGACTGTGTGGATCACGAAATACTGTTGCGGAAGCTTCGTTACTACGGCTTCAGAGGAGTGATACTGAGCTGGTTCAGCTCATATTTGTCAGGTCGTAGTCAGATGGTGAAAACAAACCATCGCTCAGAAATTGGGAAAATACATAATGGTGTGCCTCAAGGTTCAATACTAGGGCCAACATTGTTCCTCATCAACGATTTGACAAGTATAAATATCGCAGGAAAATTAACACTATTTGCAGACGATACTACCATTTTTTGGCAATCGGACAATGCAAATGATTTAACTAAAATCATATCCAATGATATGAAGAAAGTAAAGAGTTGGTGTGATTCAAATCGTCTTTCTCTAAATATTTCGAAAACTAATATAGTAACTTTCAGATGTGAACTTGACAATATACCCATTGGGAATGACATCATTGAGAACAAAAGTAGCTTAAAATTTTTAGGAGTACATATCGATAGTAAACTAAAATTTGAAGACCATGTTTATGCCTTGTGTAACAAAGTGTATTCTGGTTGTTATGCAGTCAGAGTAGTCGCAAATGAACTTGGTTCAACAGCAGCTAAGACTGTTTATTTTTCTCTGGTGGAATCTCACCTGAGATATGGAATTTCATTTTGGGGCGTATGTAGTGGTTATCTACTACAAAATATTTTAATTTTACAAAAACGAGCCGTAAGATATATGTGCAAATCAAAACGTAGAGACTCTTGTAGATTACTCTTTACCACTCATGGAATTCTAACAGTGATTTCTATCTTTATAATGGAAACAGTATGTTTAATTAAAAAATATATGAACAAATTTCAATCCTCACCAACCCATTATGTGACAAGACAATCCAACAACATTAAGTTGCTAATACCAATGACATCAGTCATAAAGGATTCCATTGTCTATAATAGTTGTAAAATGTTCAACCATTTGCCAAAGAATGTAACAGAAATAAAATCTTTACAATGCTGCAGGAAGGCTGTGAAATGTTTTTTAAGTGATAGACCATACTATAATGTACAAGAATTTTATTATGATAATTTTTAAAAAACCAATCAATGCTGTGATTTTAAATTTTATTTGGGGTATATTTCAATGTGACTTATATATTTTATTTATTTTTATATGAATTAACTTGTTTATTTTTACCAGTATTTTGTACGACTTATATGTTTTTATATATACAAACTTACTTTATGTATTAAGTGAAAATTGATTATTTTAAATGCATTTTGTTTTTAGATATAAACTGCGTTATAGATTACCTAAGTGAAACTATGTCCACAAGATTACTCTTATGACAATAAAGTATATTATCTCTCTCTCTCTCTCTCTCTCTCTCTCTCTCTCTCTCTCTCTCTCTCTATACAAAAATACATCCCCAAGACCATGAAAAATATATAGTTTTCAACTATATCACATACTTCTTGTGCTCGACACCAAAAATACATCCAAAAGCAGTGTGATACCATAATATTTGTGAAACCCTCTTTAACCCCAATGAACCTTTGTCAGAGAAACCAATGAAAACAGATGAGACTGAACACAGATATATTGATTCAATTCGATAATATTTCAGGTGATATATATATATATATATATAATTCCACCGGAACTCACTTGAAAAATAGATATGGTACTGCACAAAAAATCTGTTGTAAATAACTGTAATTCGTTTCTGCTGAGCTAATCCATGAACAAGATAATTAAATCAAGAAAATTTTTCGGAGAAATATTTTACATAAATATATATATTGAAAAATCTGCTGAACATAGCCCTCAGAGAAAAGTGTTAACCGTAGACACGTGTTTCGGGCTCTCGGCTTCTGTTTGTTGACTCCGTTGATTTGTCGTTTTCTACCAAGTGTTGTTCATCCTTACACTTCTCCACCGTACTGATGAGGGCCGAGAGCCCGAAACACGTGTCTACGGTTAACACTTTTCTCTGAGGGCTATGTCCATTAAATTCCTTCCATTTCGTTTTTAACAGTCCCCTCGATATTACTCTCTTTCATATATATATATATATATATATATATATATATATATATATATATATATATGGATTGTGTGGGTTCTTGAACCATTACGTTTAATATTCTTCTGTGGATTTTCTTGGGTTTCTGGTTCGTGGGAATAAGAAAAATTCAGTGATTCATAATTGAATTTTTAATGTTTCGTTTCGGGGCTCCAAAACTTCTTCAGTTACATTTGTTTTTTCTGAAAAGGAGGGGTTATGGTTATGGCATGGTATTTTTTTTTGGGGTATTTCCTTTTCTTAATTTTTTGTTATTTGAAATTTGATACAAAGGGGTGGTTGTCATTTAGGATTTTTTTCAATTTATTAACATATAACACCGTTGTTTTGGGTTTTAACATGTGCTAGTATTTTTGTAACCTAGCAACTGAAAAAAACACCAAAAAAAGAGAATTTCTCGAGATGATACACATAAAACTAGACCCGAATTCACTAAACGATAAAACGGGACATTAAAAACCTCAGTAAAACATACCATAATATTATTTGAAATCACAATGCTGACTATCAATATTTCTGTCTTGTTTGTCTTAATTGTTGCATAATTCATAACTACAAGAATAATAATTATCGTTCATAATTTTAAATATAGCACAATCGCCGAAACAAAATCACAAAAACAACAACAGATGGCAGCACAAACAAAACACAATTACTTTTACCAGAGTATTTTAAAATTAGAACCATCTCTTCGTGTTGACTTTTGTCCACATGTTAACCCAAAACAACAGTGTTATATGTTAATAAATTAAAAGAAATCCTAAATGACAACCACCCCTTTGTATCAAATTTCAAATAACAAACAGAGAGGGCAACACACACAAAATCCAAGAGTGACAACTGTCATAAACCTTATGAAGACATCTAGCTGTCTATGAGTTAGTTTTGCGCGGCGATCTGCCAAGTAACATGTTTCACAGAACAATAAGCATCATTTATTTGTATAAAGTGGAAAATAAGTGTAAATCAACATGTTTGATACTAGAACAAATAATGTCAAATTAAAGACGAAGCAATGAGTGCTCAATCAACTATAGCCGCCCAATTGGCCACAAATTTTAAAACAAATAACTTTAAAAAACCACAAAAAAAAATTAAAAAAAGGAAATACCCCAAAAAAAGCAGCTACCTATTACATATCAATATGAAGAACGTTCATGATTTGTGTTTTAGGTAAGAAAGAGGAAACGAAAAAATATAATGTACACCATGCCATAACCATAACCCCTCCTTTTCAGAAAAAACAAATGTAAGTGAAGAAGTTTTGGAGCCCCGAAACGAAACGTATTAAAAATTCAATTATGAATCACTGAATTTTTCTTATTCCCGCGAACCAGAAACCCAAGAAAATCCACAGAAGTATATATATATATATATAATTGTAGTGGGTTTTCTTGGGTTTTGGTTCGTTAGGATAAGTAACTATTTTTGTTTAAAACATTTTAATGGACAGCTTTTAATAATAATGACGTTTCGCCTGGAAGCCCCCAGGCTTCTTCAGATTAGAGCTGCCAAAACAATTTCATAGGGGTAAAAAGTTCAAAGGTTGTTGGGTCTTTTTCCATTCTATTCTAGATTTCTTACGTTTCATCATGATATTTTTAGGATATACTATCTCCAAACAGATGAGAAATCAATGGAGCACAGAAAATTTCTCCTTCACTTTATTACGAGGACGTGATATCTGTTTGTCTGGATTGACATTTGACGGTATATACGGAACGCATGAACTTGTGTTTCTGAACCAAAACCCAAGAAAACCCACTACAATTACTAAAACTACATGGTTCAAGAATCAAAGTGAGAAGTATATATATATATATATATATATACATATATATATATACATATATATATATATATATATTGTTATGTTATGAAAAATGTTATTAAAAGGAAAAAACCCACAAAAAAATAATTACTTAATAGCTATTAGTTTCAAGAGATTTTTTTTTACATATTTTGGAATTCTATTTCCTTTATTAAGCCTCTGTATAATATGAATAAAATGTGATCCACAAAATTATAAGCTTGAAACATACATTATATGAAATTGTATCTAACTAAAAGTAGCCAATGGGAGAACAGCAAACTTCTTGATGACAATAGCCAATCAGGGAACAGTATGGTCGAATGTAAGATTTGAAATTGGGAGAAAATAAGAACGAGAAAGTGTCAGAGACAATTATCACTGAAATTGTATATAGTTTATAAGAAAGTAAAAATAGTTGTATTTATAAGTTTTGACAAATAACCCCAAACAGTGAAAATGTGAGAACATAGTGCGCGAATTCAAATCGAAAGGAATGAGGAAAAATGGTATCCAAGTAACGAAAAACAAAGCCACGAGGAGACTGAAAATAATTTAAAAACGAATGCCACGTTTTGTTGGGGAAGAAAGAAAAATTCAATAATTTCAACATTATAAGCAGAAAACCAACATTACCTTATTTGTACACCATATACAAATATTCCAAAGCTGATTCCTGAATTTGTATGATTCCTTCGTTTTGGTATTGGAGTTCCTGAGAGCATTGGAGTGAAAGGGAATCCAAATTCTGGGTGTATATTGAACAGCGACAGTTCCAGCGACAGGTATAAACTTTCCTAGTGCACATCACGAACTGAACAATTTCACTAATAACTCATATCCCATCAGAAGAACTTTATTTCATTTGAATTTGAACTATTAAAGAAAATTTCACTTTCAAGGTAAAAGTGAGGTTGTGTCATTTATCCATGACCTGTTTCTCATGATTATCCATGAAAATTTGTAGATTGACATTAGAATAAGTTATCGATCGTAGGCCAGGTAAATTTAAGTTTTCCTGAATAAAGGAAATAATTGCTTTTTGATACTTTGTTGCTTATTTTCCACAATTATCAGCAATCGTATTTATAAACACTGAATAGAAATTGACATCAAGCAGTGGCTAGTGGCTCAATTGCCTGAACCGGCTATCTGAGACAAGAGGCGTACCAACTGAGCTTAGCTGTGATAACAATTGGCAGCAACGTGACGAGAGAACAGTGACGTTAGCTAGCAATTATTATTACATCATTGCAAAATATATTATACAGGGCACAAACAATTATCTATCTCATATCATATCAATTTATATATCAATTTATACTCAAAACAGGGCAAAATTAAATTAATAATTTTTTTTTAATTCATCATTACATTACAATATATATATATATATATATATATATATATATATGTATATTCAAAAGGTCAAAAATATTCCGACATACCTCGATATCACACTATAACTCACTGCTTTGAAAGAAAGGAAGATGCTCTATGCCCATTTACACAGACTTTTTTTTTAAAGAACATTTTTTTTTTAAAGTACCATTAGCGGTTTTTGTGTGTTGCACCAACTTTAAGAGACTCTTAATGCATCAATTAAAACCACATTAGCTAACTGACCAAAATCCTTCCCTTAAAATATCTAAATTGTTCTTTAACCTCAAATATTCAAAAATATTTGATTTTTGTTAATTAATATAGTGCCTAGAGATTGCGAAAATGGAAAATTTTGATGATGTCCTGGTGGAGGATTTTCTAGAAGACGATTTGGAAGTCCTTGATTAAGTTGATATGGGCTACCCAAGACGCATTTTTCTTAGGCCCAATTATTATGAAGAGATGTCCCAAATGGAATGGAAGGTTCCCAGTGTTTGGCAGCCTCCAGTGTTTGGCAGCCGAAGCTAAGAGATATAGCGCGAAATTCGAAACAGTGTTTTTTGGCATTTTACTCTGTTAGTGCTGTTTCACTACATTGGCTTCGTTTTGATTCCACATAAATCATGTGGAAAACAGACTTGGTCAATCAGAAACATCAACAAGTGAACAACAATAAATTTGTGAACTGAATTACCTCAAATTATGTTCAATCATATTTTAATAAATGAAAATATTGAGTATAACTTTGGTGATTAAACTATAAATGAAACTATATGAACTCAGTTCAAAAAAGATTCAATTCAAAATTATATTCCCACCATAAACAAATATCTCTTGGGAATAATAAACATTATTTTTATTAATGATGGGCATAATCTAATTATTCCCATAATCGAATGATAAGTATTCGAGTTATTCAAATAATCGAATTTTCATTTGAATGATCTATCACTCGGATACTACATATATCTTACAATCATTTTCTGAACTCGAGTAATCAAGATTTTGTCTCTATCTAGGATAGGATAAGGAACCTCACTCATGAAAAAACCAAATATTACTTTAATGGAAATAAATTACTTATCAATAACGAAAAAACCAATTGTATGCTACTAAGAATCAACAATACCATAGACAGTCCATCCTCATTGATAATCAAAACATTACATGTAACACCACTATGAAATTTTTAGGGGTATATATAAACGACAAAATGACATGGTTGCCCGGAATACTATACTGACAGTCTATTACGCCAATTTCTATTAAAGAATGAAAGTTGGCATAGCAACATGGGGAGGGGGCACCGAACTAAATGAAGTTTTTAGAAAAAAGTCAGAAAAAAGTGACTAGGATAATTTTTGATTTGATGACATGTGATCATGATATCTCGGTACTTGTCGGTCGAGCATTTCACGCGGTAGTGTATTTGAGTGATGTGAAAGTGAAAATTTGCATTTTCATTCAGATAAATATTTGATTTTCTATTCCAGTCTTAATTAACACGTTCACTTGATTTCAGTGGTAGAAGTTAGTAAAGGCACTGTCAGTATACGCCTGCACTTCTTCATTCTGTAGGATGACACCCTCGGATTTGATGTCTTGTGCTGTATGCTCCTAGACTACACCGTCGTAATTTCCAGTCTAATTTGCCTGTAAAATAGGATATGGTCCTACTGGAAGCATCTATCTGCAGTTCAGACAAATACAATTCTTGGTTTACTGGTGGGGTGTATTTTCGTAAATTTGTTTTGCAAAGAAATAGTGAGTGACATGCTGGACTCATACATAAGTTTTTCGATGTCCCAGTGGGAGATCGGACAATGACGTGATATACCATCGTGTCCGCAAAAGTGTTAAGAACTCATATTGTATTCCTTGTCGGTGTCCCAAAGTGAATTTCTTGTTCAGATGTGGCATATATAACTATCATCACACCATTCATGACCTGAAAAATAAAATGAAAATATAATTTCTCTAGTTTTATTCAACCAAAACTGAACATGATAATAAAATCTATATTTTCCTGCAAATTTATACTGATAGATTGGCTTTCATAGAGTAATATGATGCACCTAATGAGTGTTTATAAAACAAATTGTTTTACTACCTGCCAAGACTGAGGCTAATCTAATTGTTGTTTAACATGTTAATCGCCCAATTACAATTTTTTTTACTTCTATCAATACCAAGAAATTGTGAATCTCGCTGATTGATATCTTGTAAAACTAGAATTGCAAGATATACAATGAAGTTATTACGATTATTCTTACCAGGAAGAAATAAAACAGGTGCAGCATATCGTTTCAAACCTCTTCTGCCAGTAACCTTATCTTCATTACTAAAATGTCTGTCACAAACTCGTGAATTACTATAAATAGTCTCACGGGGTACATTGTTCAGTTCATCAACATCAAAAACAGTGGGATCATTTTTGGGAAACCGATGTTGGGTACTCTCCCTGTCTTCACAAGAGGGGACACAGCACTTTTTTCGAAATCTTTTATTCTTGGAGGTACTCTCCATTTCGGTAAAGAAAAATATAAATCACACACTACACGAAAAAACAATTATATAATGCAGTAAGCAAAAAAGAGTTGACGCAAGACGCAATCCACTCAAAAATGAAAACAACACACAAAACACCCACACATAGAAGATAGAAGGGTAACTGCAATGTCACAGTAGAATGCTCTATTTCAGCAATTCTACTGTGGCAATGTCAACTACAGAACCACTTTTCTCAGCGCCTCCAGTGTTTGGCAGCCGAAGCTAAGAGATATAGCGCGAAATTCGAAATACTGTTTTTCGGCATTTTACTCTGTTATTGCTGTTTCACTACATTGGCTTCGTTTTGATTCCACATAAATTATGTGGAAAACAGACTTGGTCAATAAGTGAAGCAACAATAAATTTGTGAACTGAATTACCTCAAATTATGTTCAATCATATTTTAATAAATGAAAATATTGAGTATAACTTTGGTGATGAAACTATAAATAAAACTATATGAACTCAGTTCAAAATTTATTGAAAAAATATATACATAAACCCTGACTTCATAATAATCTATAGATGATTATTCAGTAAAACATATATAAATATACATATATATATAACTTATACAAAAAAGATTCAATTCAAAATTATATTCCCACCATAAACAAATATCTCTTGGGAATAATAAACATTATTTTATTAATGATGGGCATAATCTAATTATTCCCATATCGAATGATAAGTATTCGAAGTTATTCAAATAATCGAATTATCATTTGAATGATCTATCACTCAGATACTACATATATCTTACAATCATTTTCTGAACTCAAAGTAATCAAGATTTCGCTCTATCTAGGATGGGATAAGGAACCTCACTCATGAAAAAAACAAATATTACTTTAATGGAAATAAATAACTTATCAATAACGAAAACCAATTGTATGCTACTAAGAATCAACAGCACCATAAAACAGGCTGAATTCCATCCTCATTGATAATCAAAACATTACATGTAACAACGCTATGAAATTTTAGGGGTATATATAAACGACAAAATGACATGGACCCCTCAAGTAAGAAAATCTGTGTAACAAACTGTCATCAATAACATAAGCCATAAGAGTACTAAAACACAACGTTGCCGAATACTATACTGACAGTCTATTACGCAATTTCTATTCAAGAATGAAAGTTGGCATAGCAACATGGGGAGGGGCACCCAACTAAATGAAGTTTTTATGTCAGAAAAAAGTGACTAGGATAATTTTGATTTGATGACATGTGATCATGATATCTCGGTGACTTGTCGGTCGAAAGCATTTCATTTCGGAAGTGTATTTGAGTGGTGTAAAAAAAAAAATGAAAGTGAAAATTTGCATTTTCATTCAGATAAATATTTGATTTTCTATTCCAGTCTTAAATAACACGTTTACTTGATTTCAGTGGTAGAAGTTAGTAAAGGCACTGTCAGTATATGCTAGGACTTCTTCATTCTGTAGGATGACACCCTCGTGATTTGATGTCTTGTGCTGTATGCTCCCTAACGACACCGCCGTAATTTCAGTCTAATTTGCCTGTAAAATAGGATATGGTCCTACTGGAAGCATCATCTGAAGTTCAGACAAATACAAATTCTTGGTTTACTGGTGGGGTGTATTTTCGTAAATTTGTTTTGCAAAGAAATGGGTGAGTGACATAAGTTTTTCGATGTCCCAGTGGGAGATCGGACAATGACGTGATATACCATCGTGTCCGCAAAAGTGTTAAGAACTCATATAGATATCTCTATATCAAAAAAGCTTTCTTTATCTCGGACCTAAACTTTTCAACAAGTTAGATGATGGGATAAAAAACTCTCCGAATTTAGACATTTTCAAGGCAAGATTAAAGAAAGCCTTATTGGAAAAAAATTGCTATTCACTAGATGAATTTTAACTGAAAAAAATGTTTTAATTGTCTTAATTTTTACTGACCCTCTGACGTTTTCCTTTGACTTTAGTGTATCTTTCAGTCAAAATCATTCCACAACTGATTTCATGAACATCCTGTTACCTATGTTTTTCAATGAACGTTTTTTCTTGATCAAAATTTCTCATGAGCTGACAATATAACAGGATCAATGAAATCTTTGTTTGTTGAGTGTTCAAAACCTAATGAATTTTGTATCTTTTCCCTTGGTAACTGCATTCACTCTTCTACACCAAAATACAAACAGCATCTAACAATCAGATGACACAGTTTTGAATCATTGCCAGAATGATTTGGACAATTGACCAGGCTGAAGGATAGTTGCTCCAGATTTTTTTCCTCAAAATTAGTGAAATTTTGGTGAAATTCACAATCGTGGTATTAAATAAAATAATCTAGTTACTGATTGAGAAACTAAAAGGTTAAAAATGTTCCTGGTTTCGTTAATTTAGACTTTGATACTGTCTTCCTTCAACAAAGTCAAGATCCTGATTATTATCTCTATGAGCAATTATTATTTTTTACAAAAGCTAATGTAATGAATTTTTAATTTTTTTTTTTGCAATAAATCCAGATATGTAAGTAATGGTACATCTGGCTATTCTGGTTCTTCTGGTAGAGTTTAATACTGGCTGGAAGTGGGATATGAATTTCACTTTCCTAAACTGCACACTTTCCAAGATTCCCCACTTCTGACAGTTCTGTTAAAAAAATAACGAAATTGTCTAGAGCTCCTCACTGGCATCTTCTTCACAGTTACTTCCTGGTGAATGTGAAGAAATAAAGTTGTTCACTAGAAGGGCCTTGAATGATGTGGTAACATGTATAGCACTTGGTGACACTCTCAACCCCATAACTCCTCAAACATCCAAAGAAATTTTCTAAAACATCTTGTTGAAAACCCCTCAATAACAAAAAATGATTCTTGCTATATAACAATTTATCTTTGAGATATAAAAAAATCCTTTGATGGTGTGTTTCAGATTCGTTATTGAGGGTGTGGTAACAAATTTTGTGTGATGCTTTTGTATTCCTTGTTGGTGTCCCAAAGTGAATTTCTTGTTCAGATGTGGAAGTAGATGGCTGGCAATATAACTATCATCACACCTTTCAAGACCTAAAATAAAATGAAAATATAATTTCTCCAGTTTTTAGTGATATGAATTAACAAATTGGTAGGTATATATTTAACAATCCAAGGTTTTTTTTCTATTCATACCTTGGGTAACAAGGAGAATTTTATTTCTTGTAGGTGTCCCAAAACGAATTTCTTGCTCAGATGTGGAAATGGAGGCTGGCAAATGCAAATATCCTCATATTGTTCTTGACCTGTAAAATAACAGCATTTGTATGGATGTTTTTTTTCTATAAATTACATATATTTTGGAACTATAGCATTACAATAATTCTTTACTCAACGGAAGATTTACTAATTTTGCCATATCTCTTTGTTCTTCAATAGTTTCTGAAAAAATGTAGAACATTATTATTCAACCAACCAAGAAATTGTGAATCTCGCTGATTGATACTTGTAAAACTAGAATTGCAAGATATCCAATGAAGTTATTATGATTATTCTTACCAGGAAGAAATAAAACAGGTGCAGCATATCGTTTCAAACCTCTTCTGCCAGTAACCTTATATCCATTACTAAAATGTCTGTCATAAACTCGTGAATTCCTATAAATAGTCTCACGGGGTACATTGTTCAGTTCTTTACTGTTTATATTCTTCAGCCAAACATCAAAAACAGTGGGATCCTTTTTGGGAAACCGATGTTGGGTACTCTCCCTATCTTCACAAGAGGGGACACAGCACTTTTTTCGAAATCTTTTATTCTTGGAGGTACTCTCCATTTCGGTAAAGAAAAATATAAATCACACACTACACGAAAAAACAATTATATAATGCAGTAAGCAAAAAAGAGTTGACGCAAGACCGCAAGACGCAATCCACTCAAAAATGAAAACAACAATAAGAAATGGTGCGCGCGCAGAAAGACACCAGGACTCATTCGAGAACACAACAACAGTATCGCCATCTTTAGTTTTGCAGCCGCGTAACATATAACCGAGTATTGCCATTTGACTTACACTTCTATGGCCCGATATTATAATGTCAGTTTAAACTCTTGAGTGACGTCATCGAGTTTAAACCTTAAACCCTACCTCAGGTATGGTTTAAAGGATTGAAAACGTTTAAGTAGGTTAGCCAACAGGACAAAATATAACAAAAATTGACATCTTAAAATCGAGTCTAACCTTAAAATTTGTTTTGAAATAAGCTATACTTTGTAAGTTGGAAATACTATAAAATGGACTACATTCAAGATAATATTTTGAAGTGTTCGAAGAGGTAATGTCGGATAATGAAGAGGAAATCATTCATTTGGTGGATTGCCAAGATGAGCCGCTCAAAAATCATTATGATGAATGGAATGACATAGAATTTCAATGATTCAGATTGTCTAAGCAAACTGTTGACAATATATTTACTCAGATAGAGGGTAGATTACAGCACCCTACTAATCGGTAAATAAATATTTCTCTTAACAGCTTCGGTTTTATTGTCAACTTACTTTCAGAAACCACGCAGTTGAGCCTTTGTTGCAGTTATGATGGTGCTTAGTTTTTTTATGCTACAGGGATATGCTCAGAGCAGTGGGTGATTTTGGTGGAATACATGTATCAACAATTGTTGTTGACTTATTTTATTATTTCACCCTTAGTTGTTAGTTCCATAGTTTTAGAAAGAGATGTCTATATTGTGTCATATTGACGACTAATAAAAAAGAATAAAAAAGTCAAGTATCAAATTTAATTTGGTATAAAATAGTGTTTGCCCAAATAGTCAAACGTGTATCCACAACTATTGCAGCTTTATCACGAAGATGTATTGAAATGCCTTCTTCAGAGGAAGCACTGCAAGTAACAAAATGAGAACTTTTTGATATTGCCAGATTTCCGAATGTTATTGGTGGCATTGACTGTACACATATAAAGATTCAATCTCCAGGTATGCTTTTGCACTGAATCTGTTGTGATAATAGCGCCATTATGGTCATATAGTGACACTTATTGTAAAAGCTCATTGATTTGCAGGCGGAGATAATGCAGAACAATTTAGAAACCGCAAGGGATATTTTTCAATTAACGTTCAGACTGCTGCAAGTGTTACACTGAAAATATATGAAAAAGCACAAGGAATGTTTACATGTATCCACATTTTATGCATGTATCTTATCTTAAACATAATATACCGTACCTATCAACAACTCATTTGTCATTCTATTAATTGAATTTATTTAATTAGCATTTGGAGGTTACCTCAAATATAAATGAAAAGTGATTTTGCTCACGTCACTTTTCACAAAACGAAACACCATCCAAGTGACAGATGACATTTATATACATGGAAAATAAAAATCTTATGTGTTTTTATAAAATGACTTTTTCACCACTTTTGGTTTAAACTCGAAGATAAACTGGTTTAAGTTTTTCGGAGTTTAAACTGACATTATAATATCGGCCCTATGTGTGGGTGTTTTGTGCAATCCACTCAAAAATGAAAACAACAATAAGAAATGGTGCGCGCGCAGAAAGACACCAGGACTCATTCGAGAACACAACAACAGTATCGCCATCTTTAGTTTGGCAGCCGCGTAACATATAACCGAGTATTGCCATTTGACTTACACTTCTATGTGTGGGTGTTTTGTGAAACAACAATAAGAAATGGTGCGCGCGCAGGAAGACACCAGGACTCATTCGAGAACACAACAATAGTATCGCCATCTTTAGTTTGGCAGCCGCGTAACATATAACCGAGTATTGCTATTTGACTTACACTTCTATGTGTGGGTGTTTTGTGACATTTACAAATACTAAACTTGCTTGCTTGCTTGTTTTATGGCTCTGCTCCTTAGGGGCAAGATTTTGAGGTTAAAAACAGTGTTCCAACAGAATTGACACAAAAACCACTGGATCATTGAGACGTTGCCATACTGTAACGGTAACGAAGATAAAGAACCGTTAGTAAAAGTTTTGAGAAAATGTTTCAGTGCAAATCATTTGAAACTTAAGTAGCAATTAAAATTGAAGGTCCATTTGTTAAATAACAGTTAATAAAAAGTCGCTGCAAATGGGCACTAATTCATTAGTTATTTCAACACGTACAAATTCTATTTCTTTACTCAATGGCTGACAAGCTTCAGAACACACGATCTCTCGATCAAAGATCGATCGCTGAGGGACGAGGATCGCTTCGACCCATAGAATTGTAATTATAATATACTGACTAGAATGCGTTTCAAGCTGCGCGAAATGTCCCATGCATGGTGGCCGCCATTGTTGTTTATGTCCTCCTCGCAGTAGCGGAACAATTCCAGTGGCATTGCTTGTAATGGAAAATAGGGTATATCATAATAAAACGTTTTTTTTTCAATAAATGATGCATCAAAGGTACCGAGAATTGTGAATATAAATGTTATATACCTAAGTAAAAAATGTTTACTCTTCCACCATCTATTATATGAAGATATATAAGACACGTTTTACATATCCTTATAATTGAATAAGTATTTCTAATAACTTGGTAGAATTCAATGCAAACAAAACACAAGCATGTCTTTTCTCCAGAAAAGCCGATCTCACTGTGCCTAACATAACTTTGTCAGGAGTAACCATACCACTGAAGTCATCCATATCGATGCTTGGTATTACTATCAGCAATAACCTTTCCTGGGAAAATCACGTGAGGTCCATTGCCAAAAGTGCATCCCAAAAACTTGGTTTTTTGTTTCGTGCCAAGAGCTATTTCACCCCCACTCAGCTGCTTATGATCTATAAGGCACAGATCCGACCTGTCCTGGAATACTGTTCCCACATTTGGAGCGCGGCACCTAAACATATCCTGAGGCTATTGGATTCTGTCCAAAAAAGGGCAATTCGTCTCGTCGGTGATGCCTCGCTTACAAACTCGCTCACTTGTCTGGAACACCGTAGAAAAGTTGGCGATTTGTCTCTATTTTATAGATATTTTCATGGGCGATGCTCTTCTGAAATATCAACAATCGTTCCAGCTTTGGCAGTCTCTTCGAGATTAACCCGTCAAGTTCAGTCATCACACCCCTTCGTGGTCACTTTGGAGACCTGCAGAACATCACTTTCCAAAGACTCGTTCATCCAACGAACAGCGAGGCTTTGGAACTCATTGCCTAGGGAGGTGTTCCCCGAGGCATACAACCTCCAGAAATTTAAGAAGAACACCAACTCCTACCTTCTTTCCCTTGGTTCCCACGATGTTCTCTGAACATTACAGGATATCCCTTTTCGTGGGAACCAGAACATAAAAAAAAAAAAAAAAGATTTTTTATTGCACTATTACATTTATATTTGGAAAATGAGTAAGTTATAAGGTCACATTTGATGTGGGTGCCAGTTCATAGGCGATTCAGAGATAATAAAGAAACAGATTGCCTCGCCAAAGAATAACAAACACACAATTTCCTGACTCAGAAACCTTCTGTGGAATCTCTTAAGTCCATAAGAGAGAAGAGTTTCGAGGCTGGGAAACATGAAATGAAATCTCACTGGAATAAAGTGCCAAGGATAAAGACAATAAGCGAAAAGGCTAGTGAGCCTATCGCCAAAGAAAGTTTAACAGCTTCTCGAGTTGGACAAGAAATACTTCAAATTGGTAACGGGACTCTCACTGGACACTGCCCTCTGAGGTATATTTTTAACATTGTATTTATCCATTTTTCAACCGACGAAACCAAAAAGGAGGAGGTTCTCTAGTCGACGCGTATTTTTTTTTTATCTATGACCACGCATAACTTTTTACAGATGAGTCCGATTCCGATGATTCTTTTTTCATTGGGTAGGGCATACTCCGAAGTTGGTCCCATTTGAATTTGAAAAAAAATCCACTCGTTCACCCTCTGAATTTTGATCCGTTAACCGATTCTATCAGGCATAACTTTGTACCGGGTTTTCCGATTTGGATGATTTTTTTTTATTACCTATGGTATACTTCATAGTTGATCATATTTGGGTTCGGAATGAATTAATCCACCCCTATGGGTAGAAAAATAGGAGATGATTAATTTTTCACTTGTGAACATTGGCACACATATGTAGTTGACATTGACAGATCGCCATTGTCATTATTTTTGTTCTCCTACATCCGTCACAATAATAACATTCTATGGAAGGATGAAATTATATACAAAGTGATGAAATGAACTTACCAGAACTATCAAAAATAATTTATATTATATGACAATAAATAGTTGAAGTAGATAATCGTATTATTTAACTGTTATTAGTTGAAGTAAGGTGGGTAAGTATTTTGGAATTAATCAAAAGTTAAGTGGGTAGTAATTAGTATATTTCAGCCACAAAAAATTGGAAAATAAAAACTTTTTAACAAAAAATGAAACCGACAAAAAACGGAACTGAAAATCAAAAAATAAAATAAACTTCCTTAGTCTTGATAACTAAGCTCCTAAACTAATGAAAGTAACTAATTTCAAGTCGGCGCAAACGAATAATCAACGAAGATCATTAAATTACTTCAAAAAAATTATCAGAATGTCACCGTGCATCTCGATGCCATCATTTTACGCTTTATCTAGCTTGTTTGTTAGGCGCCGACTCAAAATTAGTTACTTACATTAGTTTAGGAGCTTAGTTATTAGGACCTTATTTATTTTTTGCTTTTCAGTTCCGTTTTTCGTCGGTTTAATTTTTTGTTAAAAAGTTTTTATATTAGTGATCTTTGCCTCTCGACTATACCTATATTTTCATTGTTTGAGAATATTTTTGCCATTTGTTCAATTCTTATTGTTGACGCTTCAAAATGTATCATATTAAAACTGTTTTTTTAAAATGCCTTCATCCGAAAGGGAAAGGATTGACATTTTAATTATGATTGGTGTTGGCGATATGATGCGAACTCAACAAGAGGTATGCAGATTATTCCATGAAATGCATCCAGATAGTGAACCTATTCCACAATCTATGTAAGCAGAATAGAGCGAAAATACAGAGAATTAGGACACGTGCTACATTAATGAAAATAATCAACAAGACGAGACGTAATTTTGTCGGCATCTGGATTTCTTACAAAATACATCAATTCCTGATTTGACCCAGCTTTTTCCTGATATTCAAATAGCTCATAATTTAGACCGCAGAAGGCGCACCGCAACATTTTGATGCAACTTCGGTAGTGTATCCAGTAGCTGCATAACTACGTAATTTCATATAATAATTCTCAATACGTTTATTCTTCAGTTAGTTTTTTGTGAAAATACAGTATTGTATAACTTTCTGATAAAATTATTTCAAATGTGTTGTTGCCCACCCTCTACTACCAATTTGACGCAGCTTGTGATATATTTTTGGAATCAGCTCAGCAAATTAACTCATTAATAAAAAAATTAGGGTGTTCATTTAATAAAACCGCTAATGACGTCATCACTCGAAGGTAGATTAATATTTAAAAAAACAGTAAATTGAAATAAAAAATCGACCTGTTTCGGGAATATTTAATAACATTGTTTATTTAGCTAATAATGAATGAACCTGTGGTAGAAGTCCATTGTATCTCGAAGTGGAGTGGTATAATTTTATGAAGAAGAAAAACTCGAAGTCGTCTCCACAATATAATATTAACAATCGATTAGATAAATACCATCGATTAGGTGAACATGTTTCGAACCTCTATAGGTTCATCATCAGCAGATAATAAAAGTATTCTACAATAAAAGAAGAACAAAGACTTAGTTACATGGGTAATGTGATACAAGTCTTTATTCTTCTTTATTGTAAATCTTAATGAATGAACATATAGTTACTATAGTTCACTATCGTATTTATCTAATCGATTGTTAATATTATATTGTGGAGACTTCGAGTTTTTCTTCTTCATAAAAAAAATAAAAATAATAATAATGAATGTATGCGTTACTTTATGGACACACTGAAAAGGCGATATGTATAAATAAGCATGGCCACATATTATTACCTACTACTACAAACTAATGTAACACTTCATTATATATAACATTCTTTAATTTATCCACTATGATCACTATAACAAAAAAGACAACAAAGCACAAGGACACATCCAAACCGAACACAAAGAAATCAAAGAAAATTGAAATGATTTGGCAACGCTTATAAGTGCCAACCGACAACGTTATGTCACAGTTTATAGCTAAAGAAGCAGTTAGCTCACTTGGCTCAAATGCATGTTCCAAGGTAACATCCACTGCAGGGAAATAATTCAGGATGCGCAGAAGACTGTACGCGATTATCGCTCTTCGAAGTATACGAAAAATGTCAATATTAGTAACACAGTAACACGCGGTATGCGCGAGGGATAAAAATCAGAGTTGCGCAGTGTACAAACGCGAACTGTTTCTTTAGCTATAAACTGTGGTTATGTTTACAAATAGATGATATAAATACTACCGTCATACGTTCAGTTGATTATCCTAGTCGCACGCATGTAATATGCTTATGAAGTCATACTTTTCTTCATTGTTTGGTGTCCTCCTTGCCTATCGCATAAGGGTGCCACGAAAATCGGGTGCGCAGTAGACTAAGCGCGTTCTAGTCAGTATATTATAATATAATTACAATTCTATGCTTCGACCTCTCTTCAAAACCAAATCGTACTGTCAAATTCTTTGCGCTCGTTCTTCTTCTCTCAACTCTAATGACTGTTCGCCGTTAGATGGCGCTAAGATTGGCAATAGTGATTTTTAGATTGGAACTAATAAGATAACTTGAGCTACTCTTAATTATTTTGTATCTCTGAGCATATCAATAAGAAATGTAACTGATATATCGTTACAGCATATCCGAACATAAAAACAGTTTAATTAAGGGCCAATCTAATTCAACTTTCGCTAACCATCTCCTGACTGAAAAGCATTGCTTTGCTAATGACTGAACTTTTGCATGTAGAAAAGAATGGTCAAAAACTCAATCTCCTAGAAAGCTTAGAGATTAACAAAGACAAGAACTCACAATATTTATTAAATGACCAGATTAATTTGAATAATTCGCCCCTTTTAAATCTCTTTACTAGGAATTGAATAATATTTCGTCCAATAATCACTTAATAACCTAATATCCAACTGATTACCCAGTAACTGTAATTTAGTTTACCTCCACTTGAAAAAGCTATAGTATAGTGAAACATGTGTAGTGGGTTTTGTAAACCTAGTTTTTGTGAAAATCGTACTGAAGTGTTTTTGTTCACTCTAATTATTGATTTTCATCAAGTATCGGCCGCGTCTATTCAAAATATTACATAAGTCATCAACACATTCCCAGAGTGCTTTGAAACTGTTATTGTTCTCATCACTTCAGTGTTGACCGCAGTCAGAAATGAAAACAACAGAGTTTATCCTTATTGAGGTTATTCTTGGACAGTACCGTAGAGCAATGTTACTTTACAACGATTTCTACAGATTTCGCAAAAAAACTATTATTATTATTATTAAATGTACGTATGTCTGTCCAATATCTTTTTATTATTATGTGCAATTTCTATATGTCATCTATCGATATATGTTAACAGTTTTCCTAATACAATATGACTTGACACATTTTTTTATTTTTTTAAGTAACCCGACAGAGGTGGTACATTACACATCAGTCAGAAACACATGCAAATCAAGGAGAGTGTGAAGTTAACCATTAAGTGGTAGACTTTACACATTCTAGAACTGTTTGAAGTAGTTTCTAATTTTTTGTCTGAATCAAAATCGATGAAGAACTCACAGTTTCATGAAAATAACATTTATTTCTTATTCAGAATCAAATCAAGGACATAAACAAACAAAACATTTATTAACTAAAACAGAACATTCTCTAAACCAAAAAAACTAGCAAAAACAAACTTATACATGGTAGGTAAAATTATTAGATATCTTAAAAACTAGGTATCACCCGGTCACTTCTAAAAGTTATACTTTTCAGTCCAAATTACGAAAGGTATACATTCCTCTTCTAACATCTGGAGCTTCCAAAATGCACATGATATCATCCTCATCCTGATGGGAAATATCATCTGTAATGGGAAAGACAAATGTATTTTTTGTCGTAAATATTTGACAACTACTTTTGGCCTATTGATTTCTTGGATATGCCCTACAATGTGTCTGACAGTTCTATATTTTCTACTACCACGTTTTGTTTTGTATTGCCGACCCATTTGAACTGAAAAAAATAGATATTTAACATTTCTTGTCCCTGTGTAAAGTTATCCACAACATTAAAAATTACCCTAGTTTTTCCAATTTCCTTTTTATTCATTTGAAACTTTACAATCATTTTATGAATATATCAAGGTAACTACTAAATAACCGTAATCCACAATTATACAGAAAAAACCCAATTGGTTTAATCAAGATCTTAAAAATATGAGGGATCAACTCTGTTTCCTAGAGGATCTCTATGGCAAATACGGGCAACCTGCTATTAAAAGTGCATGTAAAGAATTTAGAAAGGCATATAAGGCTGAAATACGAAATGCAAAAATTTGGGCAAATGATAGTATCATACGTAACTCAAGTAATCCCACTGCTCAATGTGGGATATTATCAATTGTCATAGAGGACTAAACAAAAAAACTCATCAACATATAATATTACCTCAAACAATTTCAATCATTACTTCTCCCAGATTGCCCGAAACCTTGTAAAAAACATCCCAAATTTAAATGTTAACCCAATAGATATGATGAACTCAAAAGTTCCTCTAAATAAATTCTCCTTTACTTTTAACATAACCCGTGATGTCATAAACAACCTCAAAAACAAGAATAGCTGTGATATATTTGGGCTGAATGTGAAACTGATCAAGACAGTAAAAAATCTAATAATATCACCTCTTACCAAATTAATAAATGTATGCATTGGGAAAATACTTTCCCGTCTATCCTGAAAAAGGTGTTGTAGTCCCAATTTTTAAAAAAGGAAATGCAAACTTGCCGGAAAATTACAAACATATTTCTCTATTACCTATATCAAAAGTCTTAGAGAGATGTATGTCTGTGCAGCTCGTAGACTTTTTTGAGCTGAATTAATATTTTTCTGAGTGTCAGTTTGGCTTCAGAAAGAAAAAAAACACAATACTGGGTATTTTGGATCTTGTGTCTTATATCACAGAATCTTTTCAAAGACTACAGTATAACTCTGTTCTCTTTTGTTGTGCCTTTGATTGTGTAGACCATGGAATCCTTCTCCAAAAACTAAGTAAATATAACTTTTCATCTGAAAGCATCAAACTCATAAGATCATACCTTACCGACAGAATTCAAGTTGTAAAGGTCTCGGGGGTTTCATCTGAAGAGAGTGTGATTAATATTGGATTCCCCCAAGGGTCGGTGCTGGGCCCAATATTATTTTTAATATATGTCAATGATTTGCCAGATATTCAGTTTGCGGCAAGATTCACACTTTTTGCAGATGACACCACTGTTGCATTCGCGGCTGACACATTAGATGAAGCTATGGAGGGCTCTATGGCTGCACGAGAGAAGATTGAGGAATGGTTATGTGCAAACAGATTGCAATTAAATAGAGACAAAACAAAGAGAACAGTATTCTCATTGAGAGATGTGGGTGACCTGAATGATGATGCAAGTGATGTTACATGTTTGGGTGTTCATCTTGATCCGGGACTCCAATGGAACACGCATATAAACAGTGTTTCAAATAAACTAAGTAAAAGCCTTTTCATCCTTCGAAATTTGTCAAGTGGGGTACTAACGACTGCCAATCACTCTACTTTCCATTCTCATCTTTCTTATGGTCTCATTGCTTGGGGTCACTCGACAGGGGTGTAACGGGTGTTTGAGTTACAACGTAAAGCGCTGAGGATATTGTCTCAACTTGGTTTCAGGGATGATTGTCGACAGGCATATATATCTCACAATATATTAACAGTTCCCTCACATTATATCCTAGAAAACCTCAAATATATAAAGCAAAATGAAGCCTCCTATAGGTCTCATCAAGACACTCACTCTCATGACACAAACAGAACCTGATTCCAGCATATTGGAGGCTAAAGAAGTGTCAGGATGGGCCCGGGTTCTGGGCGATCAAAATGTTTAATGTACTACCAAAATATATACGGGTTTTACCTCTTAACTAGTATGTGCAAAAAAATTAAAAAATACTATTAGAGAATGCTTTCTATTCAGTAAACGAATTTCTCTCCTATCGTTTTATGTAGTACTGTAGGTAAAATTGTACATTCACTATCGTAGTTTTAGGTAATTTTATTAGCTTTTACTTAAGTGTATTGTATTATATTCTAATAGTGTTTTATGCATGAATATTTATTTTAACTGCTCTAAATTTAAATTTAAGTTTATTTATTGCTGACCTGACGTGTGTAAGTCAATGAAATTGTGATTAACATGAATAAATTGAGTATTATCTAATGAGCCCCATAACCTTTAGAACTTACCGTGTGTCGCAAACGGACAAATTCACAATTTAATTTGAAAGCAATTAACTACCACTTCAAGCTCTAACTCGAAAATGCGCGACTGGGTGGACGCTTTGTTCAATGTTTATCTCCCTTCTGTTTGGTGAGCAATGAACAGCATTGCAGATTTTCTATTTTACCGGAATTTTTCCACATCATTGTGTAAGTAACGGTACTTACAATTCCAACTTCATTTTCAGCTAGCAATTTTCAACTGTTCTGATTGTAACTAATGAATTGAAACATGAAAACACCAGCATTGTTTATAAATGATATCCAACCATCATTTGTTTATTTTTAGTGAATAAACAAATCCATAAAATAAAATAATAGTTTTTTATAATAGAAACTAGATTATATTTGATATATTTTTAATTTTTCCAATGTACAAAAAATGCAAAAACCAAGAAATGTTTGCAAATACATTACAATGATCATTGTCTACAAATGTCTACAAAATTATGAACCAGAAAGTTTTTGTGGAAACTGTCAACTCTGCAAGATCATAAATAATGAACAACGATTCAGTAGTTTTTTTTGTTATATAATTTATTACCTCTGATATTAAAAACTAAAGCCCTGAATCAAAGTCAAAATTTTCACATCAATGAAGAATTGATTACTGGTAAAAAATTCCTTTTTAAAAACCTTAAAATGAAAAAAATAATAATATATATTTTCAACTCATTGTAATTATCTTATTACAATCGCAAATGAATAAAGTAAAAACATATTCGTTTTCCTAAAAATTTGTGCGGACCGAAGTCCAAAGATTTATTTCTTTGTACATAAACGATTCCATTTTACTGCAATCAAATTGAATCAACAACAATACATAATATTTTCTATATCATTCATTATAAAATATGTAAAACTTAACCATGGCACTTGAATATTTTCATTTAGATATAAAAAAACAATCCATGTAAAACTATCAAATTAATTCAAAGGTACATGGATATTCTTTGGAAATATCCAAAGTTTATCTATTTTGGGTGTCAATTCTAGGATATTTTGTGGACATCCATACCCGGATATGTTAATCTACATCCATTGAAAGACAAAATCAGGACTTCATTTGGGAATGTTTGGAATATATCTTTGGTTACCCAATGTGTCTTTTTTCTAATTATATTTGCTACTATTTTCAATATATAACATTTGTATTGTCAATGAAAAAATATATAAAAAAAATTTCAGACTGAATCTCGTAGATAATAAATCAATCCCTCTTCAGGTTCAAGAATTCCTTCATGATAAAGGTATATGAGATATTCAATGATTATTTAATTGGTTGTATCAACCATATGTCCTGATTATGCCAGGAGAACTCACTGTAGGTTTGAAAAGTGGTCAAATATCCATCAGGACACAACTACTTTTTCTGTCTGGACAAATGATGGATTACATCTGCCTTAAGTATAGATTAGCTTACAGCGAGGCTTACATAATCAGGACATCTTCCAGGACCCGTAGAAACTTACTGAACTGTGCAATACAGAATTCTACAGTTCTCGGAAGAGGCACCAGGTAATGCTTGATGCAATGGAGTTGGGGTGGTGCTGGCGAGTGGATGATCCTCTCACCAGTGAAACCTTATTCAAAGCTTTGAAGTAGAAAGAGATTGATTAGCTCATTCAGGTTTGGAAGCATTAGTTGTTGTATGCATGATATAAGGGTGTATTGTTGAGGGGCAAAAACCAGTATACACCCCGAATTGGAATGATTAATATATCTCTGCTTCGCAACAAGCATCTGGAAAGTAACCTTGTATTGAGAGACCTTCTACGATTATTCATCAGATCTAATTCAACATTCGTCAAGTCATTAGCCTGGAGAGTAGTTGTTTACTGATGATTATTTTACCACTTTTCTAATCTATAGTAATGGTGAGCTCACAGTGAGCTCTTCTGACATAACATAATACAGATTTATATATAGAGGTGCCCACATTTAATTACACACTATTTCAATCTCTTTAATGATGGGAGATATTATGTTCGTTGAATTGATTTTAAATATTTGGTGCTAGCGCCTTCATTATGGAAGATTGAAAGACAGTTGGAAGGTTTTGGATTGTATTTCATGGATGCTATAATTTGTTCAATGTCTCTTCAGGGTCATCCCCAAATTAAATTTTTTCAGATACGGATCTGTAATTTTCCTAATTAATTCTAAGTAATCTCACCATTCATAAGTTTCTCCGGAAAATATCCATCATCAGGGTTGATCCCAACCTAATCTAATATATATCATGATCTATCTTTGATCTAGTTACCCCTAGATCAAATACATTCTGTTATGGCAAGGTGTCTCTCCACCCAATCTTGACACTATTTAAAAAACTGCAAAAATGCAGAATTATTTTAAATCAATTAGAAAAAAATGTCGCTTTGAACCAATGAACAATTTTTAGACACACAATGGGGGGGGGGCAAACTCCCCCCATGAACACGCCTGATTAGGATGAAATGAACGTTAACACTTGTCTCTCGTCATGTGTGTTCATGTTTTTATGCTCAAATAGATGTCATGTAGCATACATTTTCATAAAGCAATAGTACCACATTACCAATATAAATTCTCATTTATCTCAAAAGTCTGTAACAAAAGCAACGTGGAGTAAAAGCTTTGGTTCCACGCCACATCAAGTCGCTTTATTATGTCATCGTAACTGGTATAATACATTAGCAAGGTGTTAGGAATTCATATTGCATCAAGTTCATCCTATCCTGACCTCGAGGAGACAAAACGTCATATAAAAAATTTACTCATTACATATCATAGCATTCACAAAATGAGTTCAGAAACTCCCCAATCATTTTTCAATAACTCTCATAATAAAGCACACTTTTTTTTCATTTTTCATGAGCATCCAACGCAAGTTTATTGTATGTGGACATATTGAGTGACCAAACTAGTTCTTCCGAAATAACTTAGAACCACCATTATATAATTTTTTAAATTCATTTGATGTCCAATGGGTGACCTAATTGTACTTGTAAATATATTCAATGAATGTCTATTGAAAATGCTTGTGCTATTTGGGTAGTTTAGCAAATAATCGAAATAGATGAATCATCTCCATGCTCACCATGCAAAAAGAACCCACCCTCTCAATCAACATGCATGTTCTCCGATCAAGTAACAGAGGCTAGATGAGTGAACACACAAATATACCTGATGAAAACATCTCATATTATTACTAAATTTCACCCATTGTTGCCGAGTCGAATTTTGAGAATTTCTATTAAGTTAAGCCAGGTTCTTTTCGAGTGGAGCAATAACTGTCCCTCCCACTACGACCTTCTCAGATCTATTGTAGCTCGATCCTAATTAAATTAGAGTGCACCTTCTAGTCTGCACTTTTGATGAAGTCGATGATGACACTCGGTGATACATTTTCCAGGTTTTTGGGCTCTAGTTGCCCGTGGTCCTTAAAGTGAAATCTTGTTCGTTCCAGTACGTTGCATCTCCACAAGATGTGCTCTGCTGCCTCTTCTTCGTCTTGGCAGAAGCAACACTCTGCACGCTCCGTAAGTCCGAGTTTCTGAAGATGCTTTCGCAGTCTACAGTCTATTGGTAGTCCTGTTATGACCCTCGCGTTTTTCCTGTTCAGTTCTAACAGGCTATTTGAGAAGTCATATTATTCTTATCAGTTCTATTTTGTTTGTTTTATTTAAGTCATTGGAAAAAATTAAAAATATTATTTAGGTGAGAGTTGTAATGAAAACAAATTGATTGGAACGTTTTAGTCATCATTTTAGCTTATTAGTATTCACCTACTCAATACTTTATAGTCAGAACGGCAACGTTGCAGTTGATTTTCGAGACAATAACAACAAATGGTTTTATGTTACGTTCTGATAGCTCGCGCATGTTCTTTTTATGAACGAATTACCGATAAAAAAAAGGTTTATGCAATGTGAAGTGTACAATAGATAATTCAGAAGTTACCAGTATCGTGAAGAACTGATTGAGTATATTTGTTATTGTTTATTCTTATTTAGATGTTACTCTCCAACAAGTTCTTTGGCTGGTGTGCATTGTCTAGTCTGTTATTTGATCGGAGCATAAGTAAATATAAAAAAACAAGTTCAGAGTTGAACAAGTAAGAACATGTTGCCAAGAGAAACATTCTCAATTAAATGTAGGAAATAGTTTTCTGGAAATCTACGATTAAAATGAAACAATTTTTTTGTAATATCTAACAGAAAACAACTGCTTCTTCGGAAAAAGCACACGGTGGACATCGAACCGTGAAAGGTATTTTAATTCAGAGTTGTTTGATTCTTTAACCCTTTCGCGGCGGGAAAAGCATACGTATGTTAATGGATGATGCCTCTGATACACGGGAGCCGCATATTTTTAATTAACCGGAGAAGAGTTTTAACAACAGGAATCGCACGATTTCGTCTCAGCCCACCATTTGCATTGTCTTCAGATATTTTTGGGAGGTGCTACCGGTACTGGTTTCGTAGCATATTTTCAGATAGTAAAACGTATTTAACGACGGGAACCGCGTGAAAGCGCCTCCAGCAGAGGCATTGGGTTCACTGATATTATTAATGTGTGGTGACACGGAACAGCACGGTTTCATTCTATATTTTCGGGCGTAGACTTGGCATTTTGATATAATGAGCTGGAAACGATCTGGTTTGAGCGAGAAAGAGTAGGAGTATTATCTGGAAATTGACTCATGTAACGGGAGCCGCATATAGATAGATAGATTGTCAATTTCCAGAAAAATCTTCCTTTTCAATATTCCATTCCTTCATACGCTCCATTCAAGATTTGTTTTATTTCAGGTTCTCTTATGTTTACTCATCTCTGAGTTAAAACTGAGGATGGGTCTTTCTTCTGCAATTAATTGTATGAAGCATATTTATGCTAGACTGAAATAATTTCACAAAGAATTACTCCTAATAATAATAATTTACCGAATGGACATTATTAAATTAACTACTAGTCTAGGATATATCTAATAATTTCACTACCATCAATAGTAACTTTTTTTTTATTTAAGAATAAGAACTTGTCTAAAATTCGTTAGTAAATTATAACAGTCAATTAGAGACTGCAAATCAGTCTTTGATTTAATTGTGGTTCTAGTGTAACTTAATCACTATCATTCAAAGAAATGAGTCATTGACCTCAAATATGTGTATATTTTATGAAAGTCTAGGTAAATTTCAGGAATAATGGAGACTATTTCTGAGATTTCTCCTGCTGAGAAGTGCTGCTGTTTGTGAAGACCTAGCAAATTATTTCCGCTGTCTATTGGCACAACCAGTGCACACTCACCATATTTCCAGCCGTTTTCATTGTAATTAAAAATAATGAATACCTGATCAATGTAAATAGGAAATAAAAAAAACTATCAAATAAATCTGATACAGAAAATGGTGTTACAACACTGGAGATTTTGGAACAAAGATAAAAAATTCCAGAAAATAGCTGTTATATCAAAATGGATACAACAGCTGTAATGATAATTCCCAAAACTCAACTTGAATGTTTCTTACTGCCACTTTCTTCATATTGCAGGCAATTATCATTTGAATTAATTTATGGCACAGAACAATTTTATCAAAAATAGATTGGCTAGGTTGAAGACATTTCATATTATTCATTTGGCTCATAAACTGAATGATATCTGAAAAAGAAGGATAACATTGAAAAACTGATTGATTAGGCAATAACTTAGTTGCTTGGTCATCATAATTTAAAAAAAAATAAAAATATGTTATTTCTTAATGAGGAATGAAAATTGGTAATTATAACTACATAAATCATATTCTTGATATATGTAATTATAACACGCGCAACTTTTCACATCAGAATCACCTATTTCCAAGAGGGAATTAGTCCAAACTGTATGATTCAAACATTTTTGCAGAATACATGTTAGAGGGATCAAGAATAAAATTACACAATACAAGTGGCCTTACCCTGCAGCGAAAATATGGCTGATTCAAACTCTCTCAATTAGAAACATTTTTTTAAATTGATTTTAAAGGTATGATGAGGAGATACAGAATGCAGTGAGTTTGGTCAAGACCATTTTTGGTATGAATAAGGAATCCCTCACAAATTCCCATACCACACCGAATCGTATAAATTAATAGCTTGAATGTTGGATAAACGTTGGATAAACTGAGTGGTTGAAAGTCCTTTTGAAGAACATTTTTCTACACCTTACAGCCTTGTAGCATAAATCTAAAACAATGACTTATTTACTCACTAGAAAACAATCTCGTGACACTTATTTTGAAATGATATAACCCACATGGTATCAGACTCAACATTAGAAGTTATATGAATATTTTGTAACAGTAATATATTAAATGATTGTGATTTGTTATCGTAATTTGCAATTTTGAATATTGTTCCAAAATATACTCAAATAACATCAAAATTATTGCAGACACGGACATTTTGCGTAATATATATATATATATATATATATATATATATATATTCACCTTATCAGTACATCATTTTCAACTGCCAGAGTCAGACTGAGAGTATGGGAAATGTGGCAGTCAAGTGTGCTAGGGACCATGATTAAATTTAATACATGACAGTAAAAAAATGCATATAATAGGTGAAAATAAATGTGATTTTGCATAATTGACGATAAGAAAAGAAAAAAAAATTGTTCTCTAGTTTTTTCATTTGACAAACTATTTTCATCAAGAATGTCTTAATGATTGGCCTTCATGTTATTTGAACACTGTCAGGATCTAGGGCAACTTTAACTTTTTGTTATTATTGATTTTTCCTGCAAGAAATATACTATCAGTACACAATAAGTGCTATTTTTAGGAATAACTTTGGTTGTGTTTATTATAGTTGGAATATATTATGCCACAAAGAATAGTTATGGAAAAAAACTTCAACAGGGTTGCTTCCAATCCCTGACAAAATTCATTATAGTCCAGGATTCAAGATTATAAAAAAAATGGGCTGTTGCAAGTTTGGCAAAAAATTTCAAAAGGTTAGTCAGATTTAGGTCAGTTGGACTTACTATACCCCAGTTGATTCGGCTGGACTACGCTGGGCTAGGCGTGGCAGTTTCTCAGGTCAGATAGATATAAAACTTATCCGTCTCTGGATTTTTTACTTCTGAATATGTACTTCCAAAGTATTTCTGCACTTTATTATTCGCAAAAATAGCAAAAACACCTGTAAATGACATATTTTATAGGTATATCAGACATCCTGGACTAGTCAAACCGGTGGCAATTGTTTCATCTTTATTCATGCAAACTTCCCCAATAAAAGTTTTTGATAAACCCTATGACACAGGATATTCTAAAATCAGTAAATGATATAACTAAACCCATGATTTTTATTTTGTTTCTTTTTCTTGAGTTGGCCTTCCCACTAGAAGGAAAGGAACAAATCATAAAACACTCTATATAGTATCGCATAATGTCACGAGGTGGTTCCAATTCAAACTACAGAAGTTGGGAGATTTACTGGGCAAGGACACCAGGTTTTATATTTTTCTCTAGATGCTTGAAAAATCAAATATGCACCCCAACTTTCCCTGTCATTTTTAGGATTTTCCGTGACATCCAGGACCCATTATTGGAATCCCTAACTTTTTCAGAATCAGCGAGCAACCTAAAATATCTTTCATACCCTTATGACATAGTCAGAGCATGCAGACTGGCAATTGATAGGTTCCTGTTTGCTTTTTATAACTTCTCAACCAAATATGCCTGTGGATTTCCCACATTATTTCTAATCAAATAGTATATTTCGAAATGGGAAACAAATGATTCTCTAACTTTCAAACCATTGCCCAATTCCCCGACTCTATTCAATATTCCACGTTTTCCAGTAAGCTGCAACCCTGTTGAAGAGTCAACTCATGAAGTAGATGTCATTTTAACCCAAATTAAACTTTATACAGTCATCCGTTGAAAATCCTCAGTCTAAAAATTATTTGTGTCACCCATACATTTTTTCTTCATATCACTCCCATATTTGACTTTCAAAAATTAATAGAAATGTATGGGTATTGAATTGATATTAATTTGTGGATGAGTTTATGCAACTGAATCCAGATCGGATGTACTGTAGTGGGTTTCATCATTTCATTCATTTTAGGCTAAATTAGGATATTGGGGTCATGTCAAGAAATTACAAAGGATATGGAAGTCTTGTCGTTTCTCAACATCAAAAATGCATATATTGTGACTCATGTGATTGTTAATTGACTTTTTAATAACATGAAATTTATAATAATTTACATTATTGTAATTTAACTCTGACAGGGTAAGCTATTCCATGTAATTTTGAGTTTTTCCCTCATTTGGAGAGAACATCTACTCTATTAAAATCTATATGGATACATTTTAAAAGTTCGCCAGATCCGCAGTTGCAGTTCTGTTCAAAAACTTAACTTATTGGAGACAATAAGTAAACTGAATATTATTGACATTTGTATACCACAGTTGTCAATCATACCAATTGACTAACTTTTGCACATTGATACATATAACGACTCTATTCATGATTCTTAAAAACTATGTAGTATAGTTTTTTCAAAATGTTCACTGTTTTTTTGAAAATCAGGATTATAACAAACACTAGGTGCAGTCTTAGCAAGTCACTGTCATAGTGAAAAACCATCAAGATTTATATAAATTTTGACTGAAATTGATTTGAAGCAAAATCTAACAAACATGTATTAATGAATGAATTACATGAGACAATAACCAAGATCGGGCCCAGGATGTTGGCTGGAGAAAGGTACAAAGGGGTTTAAATTTCAAAGACAGGATTATTAAAAAGTCGAAACAATCTCTCAAATGACCAGTCTTGACAATTTTTTATCAACTTATAATAAACTATAAAATAATTTAAGTCAATGCCATATTCAAGAGAAATATTTTTTTATAGATCAAGACTGCATCTTTTGCTAGTTAACTATATGTAGAAATATCATTTTTGAATAGAAAACATTTTAAAATCTGGGAGAGACTGAACATTATACCTTTAACATAAAATAAAATATTTCTGAACTATAAACAATATACATATAAAAGAAGGGTAACATTCAGAATGGATTATACCAACATATCATTTGCAAATCAATGCCCGTTTCATGTCTTACTTTTTTGTGATTGGCCAATCTATAAGAATGTCTTGATACAACAATCATAAACAGTAAGTAATTTACAGATACCTAGAAATTCTTTGAAGATATAGTAAAAAATTCTTAAATGTATTAGCACATACAAAGTTCATTTTTCAAGTCAGCGGTGAACCCCTGTAACAAGAAAAACGGAAATGAAAGTACAATAAGCATTAATAAATGAAAAATCATTTCACATACAATCATAAATAGTTGTAGTAACACAAATGTCAAGAGATACTACAATCCCTGTAAGCACATTTGTATTGATATATCAAAGCCAAGACTTGAAACACTTTTCAGTAAATGTCAAAATGTATGCCTTTTTAGATATGTAGAACTATAAAAAATATACTCAATGGTATATTGTCAAATAGTTTTCAATGCCCTCCATACTTGACTGATTTGTCTTTTGGTATTCACAAACACATGTCAGGAAGAAGAGACATTTCTTGTCATGTCATTAAAAAATCTTCATTAGAAAATTATCCGTTTTTAGAAAAAAATCGCAAACGAAACCTATCAATAAATCATTCAAAATATACTATGCCTGAAAATATAATTCTAATTGACAGAGACACTTAATATTAATTTCAAAAGGTTGCTTGAGTGTTATATTCCAAAAAATCAAGTGAATGAATTTTGCTAGAATTTATCATGTGTAATAATCTTCCGCAACCAATAGATGTATTATTTTACTTAACACAATATTTAATTCTTGAATTTTTTGTGAATTAGGCAAACTGTCTATAAGATGAAAAAGCATATTAGTGTCAAAATCCTTTTTTCTAAAAAAACAGTGAACAAAAAGAATTAAGTTATTTGGCTTTACGTACATATATAATAATGTTTTGCATATATATATATATATATATATATATATATATATATATATATATTACGAATCCCATAGTAATAGTGTAGATCACATTCTAGCTACACATCCTGAACACGAGCTATACCTATTTGGAGACTACAATCTTCCTACAGCCCGGTGGAGTAATGATGAAATGGGAGTATGTGTTGAAAGTGATATCAATTGTGCAAGTCATGCTTTATGTGAGACCTTTGCATTTCATAATCTGTTTCAAATCAATAATATCCCAAACTGTCACAACACTCTTTTGGACCTCATTTTCACCCATAACAGAGAAACCGTTCCTGCTATAGCTATGGACAACTTACTCCCGTGTGACGCATACCACCCAGCACTGTATGTGGATATTCAGATCGAAACTTCATGTCCAACACCATTATCCTATGATAATTTTGCTGACCTGGAACGAGGAGATTGAAAATCAAACCTCGTATTGGGCACGCAGAAGAGAATTTGGCAACACGTGGGACTTGACACCTAAACCCTACACTGGATATATACGGCGATTATTCGCCCGACATTAACGTATGGATCCATCATTTGGTGGACCGGCACCACTAAGAGCAAGTCCAGAAACGAACTTGATAAAGTTCAACGGCTGGCTTGTCTAGGATTGACAGTTGCGATGAGAACAACGCCTACTAGAGCTCTAGAAGTTCTACTAGGACTACCACCTCCGCACATTGTCATTGAGCACGAAGCCATGCGTACTGCCTACAGACTCAATGGCGCAAGCCAATTGATCGGTAATGAGGCAGACCATGGACACTCCGCCATTTGGAACAAGGCAAAAGATGGCTGTCCAATTCTATTAATGGAAAGAGACAGCAGCCCGCCTGTTCGGAATTTCAAAAAAGGGCCCAATATTGCCATCCCCACGAGGGAGGAATGGAAAGATGCTGCGCCAGGCAGGCCCCTAATCCATGGATCAAGATTTGGGGTAATGTCTGGTGCATGGGTATACAAAGAAGGAACAAAGATAAATCTCAGTTCCCCTAGGTAAATATGCCTTAGGGTTCCAGGCCGAAGTAAATGCTATACTCACCTGTGTCCAGGAAAACCTCGACAATAGAAGTCGAGAACCTACTGACAGCAAAGCTGCTATCATGGCGTTAGGAGCAAATAGGATCGTATCCAAATTGGTATCCGAGTGTAGAAACGTCATGGCTATGGGTCCCAAAACACTCTAGTGTCCCCGGGAACGAAGAGGCAGACAGATTAGCCAAGATATGATCGGGAAAGACCCCAGTCGGACTGGAACCTATCTTGCGAATACCCAGCAGCATGGTCATCTCAAATATGGAGGAACTGCTACAAAAGCAGTTCATGAAAACATGGCAAGAGGCGCTATGCATGAGACAGTCAAAGCTCCATATAAAGCGGCCATCCAAGAAAATGTCAAAAGAGATCCCGTCGTCACTCAACAGACCAGACTATGTGACATGTGTTTATATATATATATATATATATATATATATATATATATATATATATATATATATATATATATATATATATAAATATATAGACGAGATGTGTGACAGGTGTTTATATATATATAATCAGGAGTTTCTCAAAAGTGGCTCACCCCTATAACATTTTTGTTTCTACAGATAAACAAGTGAAATTCGGTGTGTAGGTATGGTACATACATTTTTTGACGATTTCAATTGTTTTCTATCACTTCAGGTTTGAGTGGAAATGACCCTCACTTTCTTATTTTGAATGGGACACCCTGTATTTTTTTACTTATTTTGATAGAAAATCACATTGTGAATACAATGACATCCTATTCGTCACTTTTTGGTGTTTATTATCCTAAAATTTTCAATTTTTTATTTTCAATCTAGAGTGTTAAAATGGTTAATTTTGGATCAAGTTGCCAGGGAAAAATAGTTTTAATCGAGTTTTATTTTGAATAAATATCCAGTATCATAATTTGTCTAAACGCTCTTATAGTTTATTGTGACGTCCATCAAACGGCATCGTAGGTTTTGGAGAGTAATAAAAAACAATTGTCATGACATTAAATTAAATTTGTCAGTTTTGGCAGGAATTCCTAAGAAACAATACCTATTTTTTATAATCAGCGCTTTATTACAAATTAGGAAATGGAAAATTTCAGACGAAATGAAAAAATTGACATGCTATTAATTTACGGCGATAATGTCGAATTTTACTTATGTAAAACAAGTGGGCCCTTTCAAAATATAAAATTTCTATGCAAAAAAATTCATAAAATTAAGTGTACTTCCTCAACTTTTTTCATCAAACACTGCAGAAACTAATTTCATAGATGAAGTATGTATATAGATATCATATATACCAATTTTTTTACTATCTATCATTAAAATGTAGTCGATTCAGGAGAATAATGGATCATTTTTGCCATGGCAGAAAAGCTTTAAGCCAAAAAATATGGCGTCTATCCCATATGGAACCTTTAAGTCGCATTTTCCTAAAATTTCAACTTTGAGAACACATAGGCTTTATCCAAAGTCGAAAGTAACCTTTATTCCTGACTTTGAAGTCCATTTTCCTCATCTTGGGATTTCAGACCCTTTCACATTGTGGTCACGTGTTGAAATACAAATTTGTTATGGGATGTTTTTTCATGCGATATGACTATACGTTCCGTTCTCTGGTTGGATTGGAATCGTGGATAATAAATTTATATTGTTGTTATTCGATATTCTGAGCAGAAACACTAAAATAATCATTTTAATTCCTAATACGGAGAAAAAATAAACATTATTTTCTTGTTGATGGTAAAACCAAGTATCTCTGTCTAGCCTAAACCTAGTTACTCAAAGAAAACGATATATACTACAAAACCCCGTAATAAGTATTTATTCGGAAATTGAAGTGTTTATTCTGGAATTGAACATCAAATATCAGTGGTATTGAAAACAGTATGCGATAATTGTATTCAGTGCACATTTTGCCATAATAATATCCATGATAATGTTATCTCAGTGTAAGGAGGGAATCTCTATCCGAAGAGACAAGCCAATCATAACATTTTGAATATCAAATGGTGTGTAGTGATTGGCTCAAAAATTGTAGTTTGACATGGCCGCGTTCCGCATAGTCTCTTAGAATGCCTTGCTCGGAAATATCCAATTCAATTTGTTTGCCAATTGTGACTACCTCTAAAAAAATTGCGATATTATGATTTGCTTAAAAAATTTAATTCGACCTTTCCGTATGCCGCAATGATTAGTGTTGAAATTTTCGAAGTCATCGTTTCAACCCATCAATCTTTTATTGTTTTGCTATTTGCTGTCGCTTTCTTGCACTTTATTCAATAAATTTTTTTTACCCATTTGCTTCAGCTGGATCAACTTCATTGAATTTCATTATGTTGTATCATTAAAAACGTCACGGCAGTAGTTTACCGCTGGTGACAGATGAAGCTTGTTGAACGCAGCTTATCTATGCATTAATTCGGTTCATTCTGTCAATCCATCCATTACCAGCATAACCTAACATAAGCCGCCTGTTTTGTATTGCCTCCGTCGATGGTTAACACTTATTTGCTTTCATATTTTATCCATAAAAATGGACGATGAATGTTTTGAAATAGTTGCCGTCATTAGAAGACGTGGAGCACATAGTAGAATACTCTTATGTACCATATAAGTAACATGATGGCTCTGATCTTTGGACTTTGGGAAGTGTAGGTTCGGATTATATTGCCATTCTGGCAGCTAATCGATAGTAGTTGGTGATATACTTGTATGGTTTATTAATTCTATTCAAATTTCTACTTGGCATTTTATAGATTTCTAGAATTCAGCTCCAAAATAAATTATTTGAGGAGAGTAAATTGTATCATGTCATGCTCATCCGAATTGATTCGGGCTTCAATATCTGATAATAGACCAAGTTACTTTGAGAAATTCATTTTTGGTAACTTTGACTTCGTTGTAGACATTTAGTTTTATTTATTTATTTATTTATTTTATTTATTTAACGGCAAAGCCAATTTACATTTAACAAAGTGTGATAAACTATAAAATATTATTGAACTCTTATGTCTAAAGTCTACACTAAAATTTATAAAACATTTAGCGAAGTGTGAAATACAAAGTATTAATGAATCCTTATGTCTAGTTACTATATTACTAAAAGATGAAACAAATCTGGTATTAACAAAGAAAATGATGTAACCAATCTGATACTTACAAAAGAAAATGGTAAGGTATTAGACAAATATTGTAGTAATCTTGCCCTCATTGTGGGACAGTAGGTATAAACTAGGACAAAAATGCCCAGGCAACTTAATTGGTGCCAAAATAGGTAATGTAGAGTGTATCGTAGACCTGTTTACTGACTTGTTTATTCCCTGACTATGTGAACGTACATGAGGTAATAATTAGGTTAATATTTAGTAGAAAGTATTCCCTGAAAAGTTCAAGTATTTTGAACACATTTTGGTGGTCACCGTTAGGTGAAATTAAACCTAATAAATAACTCTATTGGCCCATGAGGCTGTGAAGGTATATTTGAAGCTCATAACAAGTAATTTCATACTATGCACTACGCCTATTAAGTTTATGGTTTTCGAATGAGATATGGTGGTCTCAGTTACGGTTTTTATAACTCGAATTATAACTTTGGAGTTAGTTAGTAGTTGAAGGTAGAATATTTGGTCAGAAATAGGTAAGTTCGGACTTCTTCAAGCCATTTTACCCCTCTGCATGGTATAATTTTCCTATAATGTTAGTTGGGACTCCGAAGCAGAAAGTCTTATTTTATTTTCTTTATTTATCTCTAATAACTTCTTCAATGCGTTGTGTCTGAATGTCAATGATACGAAATTTGATTTACCTACAACGTCTTTTACCTCTCGAAAATGTGCAAACGAGGCCAACTTAAAAAACTTGAGAGTCTTTCACCAAAATGTTCAGTCTCTCAACAACAAAGTAAATGATCTCGAAGCTTTCATATGTGACAAAAACTTTGACATAGTTTGTCTGAGTGAACTGTGGCTCTCAGAAGAACAAATTAGTGCATTCAACTTTTATGACCTACAAGTAGCAACATGGACAGCACGAGAAACAGCCAGAGGAGGTGGAACAGGAAATTTTATAAAACCCACACTTGAATATAAGGCTTTCGATAATATAAAAGCTTTGAGTATAGATAAGTGCCTTGAAGTCTGTGGTATTTTTGTAAAAGAGTTGAAAACGTGTATTATTCTTGTCTATAGGTCCCCCTCAGGTAACTTTGAAACTTTCTTAAACACCCTGAACAATACTCTCATTCAGATTAGCATGGAACAAAAAATAATCTTGTTGGGTGATTTTAATGTGCATTTCTGCACAGAGGAAACGGAATGTACTCAACTGTGTGATTTGTTGGGTACATTCGGCCTAAAGCAAACCATCTTCAAACCTACAAGAAAAAATAATTGTTTAGATAACATTTTTGTAAATTTTGAAGAGTCTTACACTACTAATATTTTATACTCAAACATATCAGATCACAAAAATGGTCAACTGCTTGAATATCAAGTTCCCAGGCCGACTGTACCAGACAGGTCAATGTGAAATATGTCAGACCAATCACAGAAATGGGTAAGATAAAATTTTATAAATTATTAGAGTCTGAAATATTTCCTTTTATATCTGAGAATATATTAAATGCAAACGAAAAATTTAATATGTTTGTAGAACAAATTCAAATTTATTTCAATCAAGCATTTCCAGAAAAAAATTTGTTAATAAGGAGAACACAAATTATAATACACAGTGGTTCAATTAAAATTTAAAAGTTATGCGAGAGAATCTCAATCTTCTTAACTATATTTATAGACTTGCCCCAAGTGAAAAATCTAGAACTGAGAAAAACAACTAACGAAAGCAATATCGTCTGGCCATAAAAGAATCGAAAAACAAATTCAAACGATCTGTCAATCCAAAATTCAAGTAACCCAATCAAATCAATGTGGGATATAGTTAACAAGTATAGAGGGCAACCTAAATTCATGATGCTTTCGAAAGAAAATAATTTATGTCTACAACATTTTGCGACCTTAGCAAGGCTTTTGACTGTGTCTCACATGATATCCTGCTAGGTAAATTACCATACTCTAACTTCAATTGTAATAGCATAAACCTAATAAAATCATATCTGAGTAACAGATATCAAACAGTATGTATAAAAGCGGTGTCATCTGCAAGGAGAGCTGTAGAAGTGGGTGTCCCACAAGGCTCGGTCCTGGGACCCCTACTATTTTTAATATATATAAATGATCTGCCACATGTGGCAATCTCTGAACGATATGCCCTTTTTGCAGATGATACTACATTCTCTATCAGAGGTGATAAACTCGCAGAAGTACTAGAGGAGTCGTCTGAGACACTGCCGAGAGCCAAACTATGGTTCTCAACCAACCTTTTATATTTAAATGAAACAAAAAACCAGCATATGCTATTTACACTTAAACAAACTCCTGAAAATTGTGGGTCTTAGGATGCTGCAACTTTCTTGGGAGTAAAAATCGATTCAAAACTAACCTGGGATCATCATACAGATTATGTATGCAATAAATTAAAGACTAATATATTTGTCCTTAGAAATCTTTCGCAAAATGTATCTATTAGTGTTTTGAGACAAGCGTACTTTGCTCTGTGCCACCCGCATTTATCCTATGCAATATTAGCGTGGGGACACGCGGCTGGCACAGAAAGGGTATTTCGCCTGCAACGCAAAGCTATTCGAATCTTCTCAAATCTGGAATACACCGCTGACTGTAAAGAGGTCTTCATCGAGAAAAACATATTAACATTTCCATCAATTTATCTTCTACAAAATCTAATCCATATCAAAAGTAACTACTGTAGGTACAAATCACAAAATGAGTTTCATAATTATGACACACATAAAAATAATGACTCAGTAACAAACTACTACCTACTTAAGTGTTGCCAGAATGGGCCAGAGGTCAGAAACCTGGAGGTCACTGTATTCAAACGTGCGATGAAGAAGTTTTTAATTAGGAAGTGTTTTTATTCTGTAAAAGAGTTTCTAGAGTATTCTTGTGATGTCAAAGATTTGAAACTTAATTAAGAATGGGTAATCACCAAGATTATCACTGTTTGTGAATTTTATCTAAACCATTATATGTATGTGTGAATCATGTGCGTTGTATCATACCTACATGTATATATTCTTTTTATTGAGTTGTGTAAGCACGTAAGTGTAAATTGTAAACACCAAAAAATGATTTGATTGATTGAAGGTGAATAGTTTTCCATAAAAAAACCGGCAGGCGTGTGGATGTTGGATTTTTGCTCTGAATGTTCAGATCCTCTATTAAAGCATAAATTCAGATTATGTGCCTCCGATTTCGGCTGATTATATATATTTTCTTGATGAAATTATCACAATGAATAATTTTTTTGTTGCTATCAACACATCCCTTCAGTTTTTTCTTATTTCCGAGGTTTTTCATTGGCTTAGAAATTATGTCTGTCTACATATCGCACACACGATTCAATAGATGGCCGTGTCATATGCTAAATAAACCTAATCAACCTTAAAAATACGAATGTAATTTCTATTAGATGTAAAAGAATCGGAAATTATATATTTTTTATTTTATATGGCTTTTTATTTTAATTTTGACATATTATTCTAAATAATGTCAGTATTTTTCTGACTTCACACCTAATTCCTTCCTTTTTTGAACAGTTAAGTACAAATAAACTAGGTTGACTCTAAGATATTCATGTCACAGTGACATTCGAAAGTTATTAATTGTGAAAACATGCCACCTGGGATTTGTGATCCATTGTAAATTTGTTTCTTCGAAACAAGTGTTGATAAGCGGGGCTTGTACTGTTCCACCTCCCTCACATCCACCACATCTGCCATCGCTCTAGTAGGACCATTTACTACGAGGCCGAGTCTGCTACTGACCACACTCAGAATTGTTGAAGGCTTTTCATTTAAAGCTAAAGGTAAAGTTCATGTATACCCATTTACTTTTATATGAAGGATATGCTCATACTCTATAAGTACAAGGTTTTACTTGAAATATTATGAATTCAAGCTGAAGCATTTCCTTCATTTTTTGCAAGTATAAGCATATCCTTTTTTATGAATACGGCTGATTTTCTGTGAAATTCTGTAAACATACCTATAAGTGATAAATTCTGACAATATATAAGTGTCTTAACTTTGATATACCATCAAATGTCAACTTATACACAGAGCCTCTAGACATTAGACATAATTAATAAAATATAATACAATATTAATTGAAACTTATCGACTTGAAATGATATTCAGCTGTTTTCGTAAGAGAAAAGGTTTCTTAAGTACTTTCAACAATAATCTCACCATTATTATGAGCGATGATCTAATTTGAAATTGTCTTCAATATTTTCTGATATACCCATTGAGGAAGTCGTCAATAGTTGGAATTCTTCGAAATCCAAGGAGCCCAGCCCCTCTCTCAGTGATTCTTCAGAGAGTAACTCTGACACAAACTGTCTTGAGAAACTATCCTGTCTAGACCCATCATCACCTGAAAAATCTACAAAACAAAAATCTTCAGGTTCAATTGATTTAATCATTTTTGAAAAAAATTTAAAAATGAACGAAACCTTTTTCAAAAGTTTTTTGTAAGATTAAAAAAGTAAAACTTGGAATGGTTGCTTTGGCTGAAAAATTCTAGATAACTAAAAAATTAATCATAATTTTAAAATTCTTTAAACCAGTGTTGAAAGAGAAGAATGGAAAGTAGGGGGATTCAGAGATTGCTGAACAGGAGTGTGGTATGAGGAAATTCAGAATGGGAATCAAATAATAGATAAAATCTAGAAATGTCAAAATACAATGATGTTCTTTGTATGAGGAAGGAAAACTCAAATAGTATATGTGACACGAGCGAATAAACTTCAAATGAAAGGAGCATACAGGGTGAACAAAAATTATTTTTTCTCATGAATGGTACATACTAAGAAAGGTTTTTAAAAATTCGAAATTCGAGTGTTAAAACTACCTCAATATTTGAATAATTTTCATCTTTCAAATCGTATTTAAAAAAATTATTTAGTATTTTTTTCCTAACACAAAGGTTCAACTTAAAACTAGAAAAAGTTGTGTATTAAAACATAAAATATACTTAATCCCAATAAACATTATGGTAGGTAAAATTGACGTAATTTGGTCCTTCAAATAGGTCGGGGTTGAATTTAACAAAGGTGAATTTTATGTCATATTTACGTCAGATTTTCCAGTAGTAGTAATTTGGAAGTAAAAAATTAGAATATCAAGACATTTTCACCAATAGGTCAAAGGCATAAATAAGTACAATTGCCTTAATAATGACCCCTTCAACCGATTCACCTAACTATAGAACTGAAAAAGCTAGAGGTTGAAAGAAATGTGTGATTTTTTTTAAATACCATCGGCACTGATATGGATTTTTTTCAATCAACTCATGTTGAGGAACGAGTTGTGTTGACATGGCGCCATTTATTGAAATTATTTTTCACGGGTATTTTGCAAATTTCTTCCAGACAGAAAAAGTAAGACTTTCTCAAAATCCACGAGGAAAAAGCCGCAGACATAAGCCAGATGGAGCAACACGATGAAAGACATAGATATATAATATAGAAAAAAATACAAATAGTTTAGATATATTTCTTCTTACTGCAGACATGAAATAAAATTACCTTTCATATAAATATCTTGATATTCTTCAGAAAGACATGCCACTTCGATGGAACTATATGGGAATTTAATCAATGTATCATCATTTTTGTGCTTGCCTCAGAATAATAAATCAAATCAAATCATTTATTGGTGTTTCTAATTTACACTTACGTGCTTACACAAGTCAATAAAAAGAATATATACATGTAGGTATGATACAACGCACATGATACACACACATACATATAATGGTTTGGATAAAATTTACAATGATAATATTGGTGATTACCCATTCTTAATTAAGTTTAAAATCTTTGACATCACAAGAATACTCTAGAAACTCTTTTACAGAATAAAAACACTTCCTAATTAAAAACTTCTTCATCACACGTTTGAATACAGTGACCTCCAGGTTTCTGACCTTTTCAGGTAACTTATTGAAAAAATGAACTCCATAAAACTCTGGCCCATTCTGGCAACGCTTAAGTCGGTAGTAGTTTGTTACTAAGTCATTATTTTTACGCGTGTCATAATTATGAAACTCATTGTGTGATTTGTACTCACAGTAGTTACTTTTAATATGGATTAGATTTTGTAGAATATAAATTGATGGAAATGTTAATATGTTTTTCTCGATGAAGACCTCTTTACAGTCAGCGGTGTATTCCAGATTTGAGACGATTCGAATAGCTTTGCGTTGCAGGCGAAATACCCTTTCTGTGCCAGCCGCGTGTCCCCACACTAGTATGGCATAGGATAAATGCGGGTGGCACAGAGCAAAGTATGCCTGTCTCAAAACACTAATAGATACATTTTGCGAAATGATTTCTAAGAACAAATCTATTAGTCTTTTAGTTTATTGAATACATAATCTGTATGATGATCCCAGGTTAGTTTTGAATCGATTTTTACTCCCAAGAAAGTTGCAGCATCCAAAGACCCACAATTTTCAGGAGTTTGTTTAAGTGTAAATAGCATATGCTGGTTTTTTGTTTCATTCAAATATAAAAGGTTGGTTGAGAACCATAGTTTGGCTCTCGACAGTGTCTCAGACGACTCCTCTAGTACTTCGGCGAGTTTATCACCTCTGATAGAGAATGTAGTATCATCTGCAAAAAGGGCATATCGTTCAGAGATTGCCACATGTGGCAGATCATTTATATATATTAAAAATAGTAGGGGTCCTAGGACCGAGCCTTGTGGGACACCCACTTCTACAGCTCTCCTTGCTGTTGGCTGAAGATGTAAGCGTACCTGAGAGGGCTGAAACCATCCTGGAGGCTCGCCTGGACGGGAGTGCGAGCAGTGGAGACGTGGTGATGTTCGAGCCCAAACTTCATGATGAGAAAATTGGACGAGGGATTGCCCTAGGGAAAACCCTGTTACGTGCTGAAAAATTTGTACCGGTAAGGGTCATGAATGTCAATTACTTTCCAGTGACCTTAAAGAAAGGAACAATTTTAGGGCACTGCTCGTCAGTTTCATCTGTGATCCGGGCGTCGAGGTACGATTAGCCAACCCAACAACTTGCCCACAGAACTAGAAAAATTAGTTGCCATCTCTTCCAAAGACATAAAACCAGCTCAACAGCCCAAACTAAGAGATTTAGTCAAAAAGTACCAAGACATCTTCGATACCGGACAAGGAAAAGGGGGTCGAACTAATGTGGTCCAGCACAAGATTGATACTGGGGGTGCCCGACCCATCCGGCAATCAGCAAGAAGACTTCCTCTTGCCAAGAAGGAAGAGGCTGACAAAATAGTCAGCGATATGGGAAAAGAAGGAGTTATCGAACCATCTGACAGTCCCTGGTCCCTCTCCAGTCGTACTGGTGAAGAAAAGGATGGATCGACACGCTTTGTGTAGACTATCGCCAACTTAATAATGTCACGAAGAAGGACAGTTACCCTCTCCCGAGAATAGATGACACCCTAGACACGTTGGCTGGTTCCACGATTTTCTCGACCCTTGATCTGAAGAGTGGATACTGGCAAGTAGAACTCGCTCAGGAAGATCGAGAAAAGACTGCTTTTACCATCGGCTCAGGATTGTGGCAGTTCACCGTTATGCCATTCGGGCTCTGTAATGCTCCCGCCACATTCGAAAGATTGATGGAGACAGTGCTGAAGGACTCTCATGGAACACGTTCTAGTGTATCTCGACGACATAATTGTGGTCGGCAGATCGTTCGAGGACCACGTGAAAACTTGGAGGAAGTATTCCTGCGACTGAGAACTCCGGATTGAAGCTGAGCCCTAAGAAATGCCATCTGTTCCAAAAAGAAGTACGATACCTCGGCCACGTTGTCTCTGGGGAAGGAGTAGCAGTGGATGACCAGAAGATCAACGCTGTTAAGGATTGGCCCATCCCAAAAGACATTCACCAACTTCGAAGTTTCCTTGGTTTATGCACATACTATCGCCGATATGTGCTGGGATTCGCCAACATCGCTAAACCACTGACCAAGGCTCACGGAAGGCCAAACAAAGTTCCAGTGGTCCGAAGAATGTCAAGACTCATTCAGGAAGCTGAAAGGAGCTTTGATCAACGCACCTATACTGAGCTATCCCCTACCCAGAGGGAAATTCATTTTGGATACGGACGCCAGCAACGTGGGACTTGGAGCTGTCCTATCTCAGATCCAGGAGGGACAGGAGAAGGTCATTGGTTATTTCAGCAAGACGCTTAGCAAACCAGAGCGCAATTACTGTGTCACCAGGCGAGAGCTGTTAGCTGTTGTAAAGGAGTGGAGCACTTCTACAAGTACGGTATGGAAGAAGATTCCTGTTGAGAACTGACCATGCAGCTCTCAAATGGCTCTTACAGTTCAAAAATCCTGAGGGTCAAGTAGCACGTTGGATCGAGAGACTCCAAGAATTCGATTTCGAGATCGAACATCGAGCCGGAACTAGCCATAAGAATGCAGATGCCTTGTCGCGAAGACCATGTCCAGATGATTGCTCACATTGCCGACGAGCAGAAGAGAAAGAAGCAACACTTTGTAGAACCGCGGCAATGGATGACAACTGGAATGACAGCAAGATCCAGAAAGACCAAGAGAAAGACCCCGACCTTGGCTTAGTTGTCAGCTGGAAGAAGGGCAATCGAAGACCATCATGGCAGGAAGTCGCAGGTTACTCGCCGGCTGTTAAGTCCTATTGGGCACAATGGAACTCTCTTATTCTGGACAATGGGATCCTGAAACGTGTGTTGGAGGCCGATATTGGTGGGGAAGACAGACGCCAAATAATTGTTCCCAGGAACAGAAGAGAGGAAGTGCTGCGGGAAATCCATGATGGAGTCGCTGGAGGACATCTGGACGAAGACCCTGCAGAAAGTGAGGCAACGGTTTTACTGGACCAATTGTCAATCTGACGTCCAGGACTGGTGCAGAAAGTGCTAGCAATGGACCTCGAATACGACCCAAGGCCCCGATGCGTCAGTACAACGTAGGCAGCCCGTTCGAGAGAATCGCCACTGACATCGCCGGCCCGTTTCCCGTATCCGACCACGGGAATAAATACATCCTTGTGGCAATGGACTACTTCAGTAAGTGGGCGGAAGCCTATGCCCTGCCCAACCAGGAAGCCATCACCGTCGCCGACGTCTTGGTGAAAGAGTGGATATGTCGATTTGGTATTCCAATGGAGCTGCACTCGGATCAAGGCAGAAATTTCGAATCCAACCTGTTCCAAGAAATATGTTTACTGCTGAACATCCGCAAGACAAGAACCACGGCCCTACATCCGCAGTCCGATGGAATGGTGGAACGGATGAACAGAACCATCAACCGCCACTTGTCTCTGACCATCAAAGAGACTGGGACCAGTATCTTCATTTGTTCCTGATGGCCTATCGATCCGCAGTACACGAGTCAACAGGTCAAACTCCTGCTAATATTATAATGGGCCGAGAACTGCGACTGCCTTGTGACCTGAAGTTTGGGATACCGCCAGGACAAGACACTGCGGGAGAGGACTACGTCAGCAAACTTCGGCAGAGAATGGACGACATCCACGAACGAGTCCGGTTGAACATCCAGAGTGCCAGCGATAAAATGAAGAAGACCTATGACATCAAGGCCGACGCTGGAGGGTTTAAGGTTGATGACCTGGTTTGGCTGTACAACCCCAAACGTCGTCGTGGACTATCACCAAAGTTGCGGAACTCGTGGGAAGGCCCGTATAAGATCGTGAAAAGGATAAACGACCTTGTGTACCGAATCCATAAGCCACCCCGAGGGAAACCAAGGGTCATCCATTTCAACAGGTTGGCCCCTTACGCTGGAAACCATGACCAAGTTCGCACTCTCAAGCCACCGGAGGATGATATGACGTTCGAGAAGTTCATGTCCTTGTATTCAAACGGGCAGAAAGTTCTACATGGGGTTACTAGAGAGGAGTCACGAGACCTTTTCGAGGTGCCTGCTGACTACGCACTAGCGCACTGTGTGGCAGAAGATCTTCGAATGTCCAGGGGCATCGCCGTAGTGTTTTCCAAGAAATTTGGTCAACTCCAAACACTGCGGGAGCAGAATCCAGAAGTTGGTGGGGTGCTACAGTTGAAGAAAGGCCAGAGAAACATCTACTACCTAGTTACCAAGAGGCATTCCCAAGATAAACCGTCCTATGAAGATGTCTGGAAGAGTCTCACCAAACTAAGAGACACTATGGTGGACCAGAATCTGGTGGATCTAGCAATTCCAAAATTGTCTTGTGGTATTGATGGGTTGGACTGGAGAGTCATAAGAAGTATGCTGGAGGCGATATTCAGATCCAGCGGCGTCAAGATTTTGGTTTGCTGTAACCCTCTTCCACGACCGGTCATGAAGACCGTGGAGTGTTACTTCCATCGAACTTCACGGTGCAAATATGGGGAGTCATGCAGATATCGTCACACTCCAAGGATGACATTTCGGGACGAAATGTCTTTAAGAAGGGGGCAATGTAACGAACCTAGGCCGGACCTGTCGCCCCACGCGTTGCCATCGACAACGATGATGTCATCCCCGGAGATATTCGAGAACAATCCAGTCGCGCTGCCGCGGAAAACAACGGTCAATATTGGAAACAACTGGAACATGCTGTTCGCCAACCGCCAGAATTGGAAACATCGAGAATTCTGTAACGGAGATAAATAGGCAGCCCTCAAGAGGGAGAGTCAGTCTGAGCAGCCGATAACGTCGAGCGATACAGTGGCGTAGTTAGTAATATGAATTAGTTGTAAATTTAAGTGTGAAATAAATTAGTAAAACCAAGTTAAGTTTATTTACGTTACAATACAGACAGATACAATTCTTTTTTTTGCGGTGTTTTCACTTAGCTGAATTTTTCAAGACCGAGGAATCCCTTGTTTATGGATTTTCAGTTGTCAATTACTATATAAACCATCCCACCATCAACATGAAGTCTGGAGCCCGTCTATGATTGAGAATCGTCTAGATATTTATGGTTAAATGTACTTCGATTTTGTGTTCAAAATTTGATTACATTTTTTGGTTAAAAATTTTTTTTTTTATATATATATATATATATATATATATATATATATATATATATATATATATATCTTCACATTGTAGTGACTGGAGTATCTGCCCAGGTAGCACAATAACCTCAAAGACGTACAAAAATGCTTACATTCAATGTTGTGAATGGTGCGTCATGAAAAATTGAAAAAGTTATGGGACAATGTACTTAAAAAAAAACACTAAAACTGACTACTTTATGAAGTACTTTCTCTATGTTTAAATCTACATCAAACATAATAGAACACATCAACATAAGAGATTTCTCAAGTTGGTACCTTACCTCAAAAATAAATTGGTTGGATATTGAGGGAATAAAAAACCAAAAGTTCGAATAGGAAAATAATGTTATTATTGTGCGACAATGGAAATTTTAATAATTGACAGTTGATGGCACTTACAAATTTTTGGAGGGATTCATATGTAGGACAGCAGGGTGGTGCGCATGGTAACTTAATATAAACTGTTCCTACTGGGCTGAGCAGGATAAACACACCCTGCACAAACGCAAATCGGTTCAATAACAATAATTTATCAAGGTGGCCATGGAACACAAATCACATTTTGATGTTTCGATAATCTGTAATTGTCAGATATTGAATTAATCGGATTGATAATAGAAATGAGTTGATTTGTTTGAAAATATAAACAGAATGTTCATAATATCAGATGTGGAATCATCTTCGACTGAAAGATAAACTTTAGTCACTATCTTCCATCGTTCAAGATAACCTCTTGTGGGGTATTCATCTTGAAAAGGGAAACATTCTCAATTGAATATTGAACAGAGAATGTTTCGGGTTTCGCAAACAAAAGAGCACATGTATGTATTGACAATAGAAAATGAAATATTTGAGTATGGTTCATAATTTTTTGTTGTTGGTTTGGCAAATTTTGGGTATAGGAATTTGTGAAAATAGATTTTGATTTTGGGAAATATACTGGTTGTTGAAATACCCGAGTCTAAAACTCATTGTGAAAGAACTTTTATTGTTTCAGATCCGGAATATTCAGAAGAAGCTGTGGTATTGGTTAATTTCAATTAATAATAACATATATTGAAGATAACGGAGGGTTGAAAACATATGGTGAAGATCGTAAAATATGGAACAGAATGAAAAATCCTCTGCAAAATTAACAAACATAGGCATTACACAAGGGACTATATCTCTCTCCATATTTTATAAAAATGATTTGTAGAATATTATGAAGCTGAATAAAACTTGCCAAAGCAGATTTAGAATAAATAAAAGATATGTAAACTTCTAATCACAGAATATTATATATCATGCAAACTTTAATCAAGAAGATCGTTTGATATGCTTTGGAAGTAGTTGGAGATATTGTAAATTGTTTTCAATTCAGAATAGAGCATTAAGAAGACGTTGAATTTGAAGTACAGGCATTCCACAAGGGACTATAACATGAGCTCTGCTCTCCATATTTTATGTAAATGATTTGTAGCTAAATAAAACTTGGGAATTGGTGAATTATGCTGACAACACAAATATGCTGCTTAGAACTCCTGATATGATCAGTCTAATTGCCAAAGCAGATTTAGAATAAATAAAAGATATGTAAACTTCCAATCACTGAATATTATATATCATGCAAACTTTAATCAAAAAGATCGTTTGATATGCTTTGGAAGTAGTTGAGATATTGTAAATGTGTTCTTAATTCAGAATAGAGCATTAAGAAGACGTTGAATTTGAAGTAAAAACAATCATGTAGAAGTAATGTCAGAAAAAAACATACAAATAGTATCAGCTCTGTGTGTTACAAAACGATTATACCCAATTTGTCACGTAAATCCACAGTACCCAAAAAATAGATTGAGTGTGACTGAAAAGGGACACTATACCCTTCCAGCAAATGTTTCAAGTCATTGCAAGATCACATAAAAGTAATAAATAATCTTACGGCATATAAAAATAAAATATATAATTTGTTACTAAACCTGGAATTGAAAAGTGCATTTAGATATTAGTAGATTGATTCTATCTTGTTCAATGATTACAAGCAAAGTCATGTGATTATTTCTCAGGATAAGGATAAGTGAATTTTGGAGATATTGGGCAGCCAAACTAAACTTGGATTGAGTTGGTTCCATCAGGAAGGTGATGATGAAGATGCAATTATAATAAGGTACAGGCCCACTTTTGTTTTTTTTTTATAAATCAAAGCAACCATTCCAACTAGTTTGATTTTGAATTTTTTATATAAAAAACATTCACTCCTCAGAACATTTCTTTCAATATTAAAATGAATGCCTCTTTGTTGTAACATATTTGTAGAGAGAAATAGACAACAATTAAGTCATATACAAATGAGTCCTCACCTGTGAGTATGATTGCAGGTAAACTGGGGGAAGTATTTGGTGTGGTGTGTTGTCCAGGAGATACAGACGGATAAACCAGCGGTGACGTGCTATAATATCCCGCGTCTGGATTCATTTCGATGTTGGCCACACACGTAGAATCAGAAAAGGTTGATTGGGGCAGCGATTGGACCATTTGTTGTGCGCTGGATGATTGGTCAAACATTGTGTGACTGGGAGTATCCATCTAATAACAAAAATAACAAAATGCATTTTCCAGACTTGAACAGTTTATACAATGTACCCTGATTGTTCTTACCCTTTCATTATATCCCCAGTTCCAAATATTTAAATGATGTATACTGTGTTTAATACAAATATCCCTTTAGACAATAATTTATATTCATTATTAGTTTCATTAAATGTAAAACTCAAAATGAAAAACAAAACACTTGGATCTTTGGAGATCAGTATACCAATTGATGAATTATTTTTGTTTTTTGAGTCTTTATAAAGATATATCGTGTGACAATAGGTGAGATATTTCAAATTTGGAGTGGAGCTATGTGATCAAGATTCCTGGGATCTTATGGATCTATATTCAAAGTATTCTACAAGGAGATTTTTCATTTCTAATGATAATCTGTAAATTTTTCATCAGTAATTGACTGAAATCTTTCAACCGCACATGAGGACAGGCGATCACCGGGGCGTACTGCCAGTCAACATACACACTGGCGTTAGTTTATTCGTTATTCAATGTGTTAAAGGTATACAATCATGAGTGATAAAAAAAAAAAACACGAAAACTCTTACTCTGAGTAGTAATATGATATCGCCAAAAGATTGCAACGAGGTGAGAAGCAAAGCGAAGTTTGTTCGAAAATGGGATTAAGTAAATCAACGGTGAGTTCTGCATAAAAACATGTGTAGCACCTGAGATAGCACCCCCAAACATACTTTGAGATATGAATGTAAATTACTCAATTTCAGTGGCTACAATTTGGACAAATAAAGAAAAATAATGGAAATGTTCGAAATAAAAATAAAACAAACTAAAATAAACGATTTTTTATGCCTTAATGAATAACTAATTCCTGATATGTATATCATTTATACTTGACAGCCAACCATTTTCGTCGATCCCTTGAGGGTCGTTATAAGCGGGCATTACTGTATATATATATATATATATATATATATATATATATATATATATATAAGCAGTGTATTCAAGAACCATTCGAAACTCTAAGTCTGTCTAAAAGTAAAATGACATGTTTCTTACACTATAAAAATGTGTCCATTTAAAATGAATATATATATATATATATATATATATATACAAAACTAGGGATATTGGGGTAAGCAGCAATGAAAAAGTAAACTCTTTAAGGTTTATCCAAGCTTTCGGAAATGTTTATTTCCATTATCATCATCCGAAAGCTTGGATAAACCTTAAGAGTTTACTTTTTCATTGCTGCTTACCCCAATATCCCTAGTTTTGTACCTAACTAGTCAGCAAATACTTCCCACAAACTTATTATATAATATATATATATATATATATATATATATATATATATATATATATATATATATATAAATGGACACATTTTTATCATAGTGTATGAAACATGTCATTTTACTTTCAGACAGACGTAGTTTCGAATGGTTCTTGAAGAAACTGCTTCCAAAAATTCCATTCTTACATCATAATGTATTGAAATCTGTTTCGGAACTATTAGCACTTTCAGTTCCTTGGGATGTCATTAGAAATAACTTCTAATTGAGATGATAAAACATATCAGAATCTACTTGAAATATATTATAAATCAAGATCCACCAAAAAAATTTTTAATGAATAATTCTTTTAAAATTGGTATGTGCATTTTTTCTCACTTTTTTGAGTAAGGCCTTCAAAAAATAATACTCAAATATTTTTTTTTTAATTTTCAACGCCATTTATTGGACAAATGACATTTGAAGTAAGAATATTGACATCACTCATTATTCACATCACATGTACCACCTTACCCATAGCTCCACTTCAAATCTTCAACCTGAAACAAAATGTTGATATGTTTCTATAAATCACCACCCAGTATACTGGGTGTCAACGGATTTAACAGAAGAAGAAATTTTGTGGATTTCATACACAGGATAAAGATTTACAGTGTGTTAGAACGAAAGGTACAAAATATAACAGATATACACGATGGATAATCAAGTATTTTACTAGACCACTATAGAATGTTTTTCCCCTGTCCACCTCGAGCGCTAGCGCGTTCCGCCGTCTTCGTCTCTTTTCAATAGTTATGGGATTAACTTACATTCACAACTTTTGAATATTGGATTGAGACTGAATGCTGCATTGTAAATTGTGCCATGTCTCGAGATGCGACAGTGGAAAGGGACACATTCTACAGTGGTCTAGTTGAATACTTGATTATCCATCGGGTATATCTGTTATATTTTGTGCCGTTCCACTGGTTCAATTACCATTTTGTCCAACCCATTGTAAAACCTATGGTCCGCGATTTTATTTCCGAATCTGTATTTAACTGCCAAATTTCATTTAGATACATCTGATATGGAGGTGCAAGTTAATCCATTGAAACTCGGCAGTTATTTTTCGTTTTGTTTTTGCATGGCATTAAACCAGTTATTGAGTGAATTCAGGAATTAAAAGGATATATGAAAACCAAAAGTAAACATGCTCTATTGTACTTAGAAAACGTTGAGAAAGCAGCATGCCCAATAGAACCCTACAATTCTACGTTTGAAATACAAATTATATCGAGATTTTATATGACAAAGCAGGAAAGGGTAAGGCTCAATAATCAATATATGTAATCAAGAATTCATGTTTATAAACACAAAACCAGAAAAATAGCTTACTGTATCTCTCACTCAGCATAGCGGTAAAAAAAATTACATTCCAATAATAAAAATGTTCATTTGTATCTTGGGGCATTCATGCATACATACTTCCGCTTATTTTCAGTAAGAAATTATTAGCTTTTATTCATAAAAAATTTTAATTTGTTTTTTAAATTATACTTTCCTAGAAATTTACTGAGTGATTTCAATTCAAGTGAAAACATGGGAATTTCAGAAAAAGTTACAGATACTACAACACCCTCTCCCCCATTTCTACCTAGATTTTCCAAAAAGGGTAAATTAGTTATTTTTTATAGAACTGTTTGCATACCTTTACTCACCCTAGAGGCAGTAGGTACTTATTAATAAATATTTTTTGTTAATGAGAATTGTCTAAAGTATGTATCTAAAAAAAAGACATATTAAGTAAAGTAATATCAGGAACCATATTAAATATATTTTAATTTTTCCAGTTCTTGAAATTTTGGTATTAATAAAAAAAACCCTTAAAAAAAAAATTACAATATTTTGTCTTAGTTTCATGGAAGACTAATCAACTGTCACCTACCTAATCTTTGTTTTTAATTCTTTATATTTTTTATTGCGTTGTTATTGCGGTTTTCAAGACTCTCCACATCAAAAAACTAAAGCGCTAAATTAAAATTGCTAAACTTATGTATGGAAGGTAGATCAATTTCAACAAATTATTCAATATAATTCAATATTGATACCATCAATAGAAAAGTTTAAGATGCAAATAGACATCCTCATGATATAGAATACCTCCTCCTCCTATATAGTTGGCTGACTAATCAGAGCCTAGCCCAAAAATGAAATTACATTGACAGTGTCACTTAAAAAATAATACTAAAGTTTCAAATTTCAAATGTTTTCATTCATGTGAAATATAATAGTATTTCATTTATTCTTCTGGTAAATTAAAAAATACAAAACCAGGTACATATTCAGGTTCAAAAGTGTTTATATTTAAATTGGGGACAGGTCATGGAATATTGGCAATTCCGTGTTTTCTTGATGGTTGATTATTGTAACTTCTGACAATGATAGTATCATGAGAAAGCAGATTTTTCGTGATTTATGTTTTATAATTTCTGAAACTGGTAATACCACGAGTATTGTGATTAACATTTTATAAAATTTGTATGAGTATTTCAAAGAAATCTTCCTATGTCTTCAATATTGTGTTGATTATCGTAAGAATGTAACTATCGCTATTATTGGTGATACATTACGTTGTTCTGCCTGTAGATGCTACACTCAGGGAGTACTGTCACTACTTAAAAAAAAATTGTCTTATCACTCACTCACTCGAGAAAGAATGCGTATATAGTTGTCATGGGCATATATTTTCGCAGAAAGGCAGTAAAGTCGTATGTATACAGGAATCACAAATAAGGGAACAAACTCATCCCATGTAGAACCTCCACTTGATTTATTAGAACACGAAAAGTCTGATTACACAGGTAGAACTGCGTGCCTCCCATAACTTGAAAAAGCCTCATAGACTTTTAGATCTAGACTAGTAGTAGAACAATTCTTACTTGTGGTTGAATGGCCTTTTTTAAAACCAAATTGTCCAGGCATGATATTTTTCAGCTTTGAGATAATTGTAAATATATCACTAGGTACTTCTAGAGCTGTTTGAAGATGTGTTGGTTTCAAATAAATAAGCTCTCCTGATGCAAATATTGATATTCACCGAAAGGACAATTCAACAAATGAATATATGCCAATCATAAAAAAAAACTAGTTATAAAGTAAATGATCAATTCTCTTAGATTGGACCATCGAAATAATGTAAGTATTATTATAAATCATATTATCACTGATCAGCAGATATACTTAAAATTAAAGGTATCACACTTCTGGGCTATGATTAAGCTGACTTTATCATTGTTATACCAAGAAAAAAAAAACAAAGCAATACCAAAGAGTTATGTAATTATTAAGAACTAGAAGGAAATGTTGAGAAAAAAATGGATGCAACAAACATTTCAACCTCGGGATTTTGTCGGCAACATCCGAAATCATCTTAACAGAAGCAGAAAAGGTAACCACAAATATTACAAGGAAATGTGTGAAATATTACAAGGAAATGTGAAGGAAAGGCAGGCTCACTGAATTAGTCGGAAATAGACTGAAGGCAACAGACTGAACATTTAATAATACAAAGAGAATCCTAATTAAACTCTGTTCTCAGTTCAAAAACTTGAGAAAGAAAATGATATCAATCAGGAAAAAGAGAAGAACGAAGACTTATAAATGATGATACAGGAAAAAATAGTGTAAATAAGAAATAACCATCTTAAATATAATTGAACAGACCTGGCAGGAAACACAGAATATGCTGAAGCTGAAGAAATGAAAAAGTATTTTTCCAACATTATTCAATCACTGGATATTAATCGGTAGGTTCTGAACACTGAGAAACCATCAAACTTGTAAATGTATATGAACAGCAATCACACATAGATGAAATCATTGAGATTATAGGATCTCTGAAATAGAAAGAGACATAAATATAGCACCTGGATATGCTAAAATCAAACCCCACCTTATGGAAAACAAATGAATACGAACTCCAGTATTGGCATCAATAATAAACTAATTTATAAAAACTAGCTGAAAAAAATTTCCTGAAAACTCTTGTCCGCGTAGAATTTCTTTTTTCCTATGTTTTTCTTTGTGTTGTTCCATCTAGGTTATGCTTTTGACTCTGCCCGCTTCCCGTTATCCTGTTTTCCCCTTATCCCGTTTTTCCATTTTATTATATATATATATATATATATATATATATATATATATATACAGTAAAAACCGAATATAACGGCATCGTTTATAACGACAGATCGGTTATAACAACCGAATGGCAAGGTCCCGGCCGAATCTATATAAACTAATAAGTACACATACCGCCTATAACGACATCGGATACAGCGACATATCGCTTAAAACGACGAAACTTTATCGATATTCATCGGCTATAATAACCAACCGTTTACCTATTCCAGCAAAACAAAACAATACGAACAATTTTCACCTCTATACTAATAATATGAAGAAATATTTTGCTATAGAACCTCTTTCCCGCTCTTTGCCATTTGACCTTGCATGTTTTACGACTTATTCAGTGCGATAGTTGACCGCATGAATTACAGGTTGATTTTAAAACTTTTGGTTTATATCGTGTGATTATGCGTTACTATGTCGCAAAAAAGAAATAGGAAAGTGTTTAATATTGATGAAAAATCACATATTATATGGAGCTTAGAAAATGGCGAGTCAAATAGTGAAATTGCAAAGGAATGTGGAGTCTCACACTCTACGATATCAACGATTTGGAAGGATAGAGATAAAATAAAAGCTCTTTTCGACAACAACTTTTTGAAAATTAAACGATCGAGGACATCTGAACATAAAGTTATTTGAAAACAAGTTCATATGCATAACCTATCCCCATACTAAAAACAGACATAATATATACATACATACTTGTGTATATTGCTTATAACAACTATCGGACATAACGTCCGAAGTATACGGTCCCTTCAATGTCATTATATCCGTTTTTACTGTATATATATACAATAGATGAAAAAACCAATAGTAATACATATTCAAGTGCGAAACATTATGCTACTTACAACTTTGTTGAGGTTGGTTTCAATTATGTTAAACATATTCATCTAACATAATGATACAAAAGAAAAAAAACGTAGATCAAGGAATAAAACGAAGTTCAAAGTTAATGCAACCACATTAACATTGTTTACAATTATATAAATATAAATGTGGTGTGACAAGTGAAACTGACAGGTTAGGAATCATTCCTGCAATAGTATTTAGGCCAACGACACCTGACGGGTGTCACTTGGAAATTATTACAGTGGTGCCAACTGTTAGATTAGTATCAGGTTGCGGTAATGTTAAAAAGAAATATTATTTGATATTGCATTGTTGTCAGTCATTTATTAAGTCACAATTTATCATGCCTGAGTAGTTATCATAACCGATATTAGAAAGAGAATTACAACTGAGTACTTCTTCGCAAGTCTACATATTTATATCACAAAATTTACTTTTTACAAGCTTTTATTTAACTTGCTTCGTTCGTACGTCATTCGTTCTGTCATTCTTTCCGGTTCAAAATGTGTAATCTATTTTTGGACCACTTGCCGACATCCGATTGAGCTGAAATTTGGCAGGTGTTCATAATTCCAGTGACAATGCATTATGCAATTTTTGTTAGATAAAAAACAAAATGGCGGCTCCAAGATTGCGGAGGAGTTTTGTGATTTTGGTCCGATTCTATTCAAAATTTGTATGTGAGGGTTTTTGGAGTCGGATATAATTAATTTTTTGTCAAAATTTATAAAATTGAAATGCCGGCTCATGGAGGGTTTTGGGAAGATTAAATTTTTTAAAACTCAGATGGCTGATGACCTCTGTGTTTATGGTCCGATTCTATTCAAAATTGTTATGTGGGGGTTTTCAGGGTCGGAGATTATGAATTTAGTCGAAGATTATTGATTTTCAGTTGAAATTCATAAATTGAAGATGGCAACTTCAAGATGGCGGATGAGTTAATCTTTAGATGGTCTCCTCCGAACTTACAGGAAAAAAAGGACTCATAATAACGATGCTTTAACAAAAATGCATAGATTAAGGCGTACTTAAGTACTAAAAAGCACAAAATAAAATAATTATTAAAAAAACTTTTTAAAGACAAGCTTTTATTAAATGTACTAAAAAGTAAAAAATAATTGCTTTGGATGTGTGACGTAGGTTATTCCGCGAGTTATAGATTCAAAAGCTTGTCGCTTTTGTATTCGAACTGAAAACTTTGCGCGACAAACTTTTGAATCTATAACTCACGGAATAACCTACATCACACATCCAAAGCAATTATTTTTTACTTTTTAGTGTATTTGAATAAAAGCTTGCCTTTAAAAAGTTTTTTATTAATTATTTTATTTGCAACATATTGTTGAAATATTTTTTCATTAAAGCTTTCTCTATATCACCCTGTATACATTCTCTTCTGCCAAATCACTGAATCTTTGTCTTCTTAGTCATCCAAAAGTGGTTGTCAAAAAGCATTATTTTCCAAAATTTCAAGAAAAACCCTAAAAAAATATTTGGTTTTTCCATCAACAAAAATGGCCTATAATAAAAGCGCTGTATATGATGTCAATGAGTAATATATGATTTTTTCTGAACCTTAAACTACAATATTGATTATTTTCAGGTCTACAAATATTTTTCGATCAACTTTGTTTTATCTAAAACATTTATAGAATTGTGCAGTTTTTCTTATTTATCATCTAACAAAAATATGCCCCAAATAAACGATTTCATATTTCGAAGTACGTGCCCATATTTTGAATTTATTAAATACCCCTTCAATTACATAGTTTTTATCTTATCTAATGACAGTTGGCAGCCTACAGCGCCCACACACCTTCCTTCATGTTATGTTACATACTTCCACTATATTGTGGGGTGTTCTATATGATGGGGATGTACTTATGCAATTTCAAAATAATTTAACAAACAAAAATAATTTTACCTACAATAAATATTATTAGGCAGATTCAATCAGTTTTTTTTACCTAAGACAGCTTTTAAAATTGATAAGAAAATAAATTTAATTGAATCAAAATTTCCTTACCAAAGTTAGGTCTTCAAACAAACGAGATATTTTATATAAATCATTCTCTCACTCTACAGAATCATAGTTAGGTAATTAAATGATTCGGGATAAAAAATACGTTTTTGCTTATTGTAAATTATATATTTGTTGATGGGTGAAACCATCTAATTTTTTTTCAAAATTCTCATGACTGCACTTGAATTATAATCACTTGATATAGTTATAATCCAAAGAAATCACTCATTTCAAACAGTTACACCTAAGCACTTTTATTTAATTTAAATTTAAGTCACCAAAATTTGTCCAAAATGATTGCTGAAGATTTTAACAGGATGATGATAGCATAATTTCATGGATACAAAATATATGTATATCAAAAAATGATCACCCAATGGCTGTCATTCAAATATGGTCTCTGTTTGGAAATATCCAGAATAATATTTATATGAAAATTTTGACATGTTTGTCAGAGTATCTCTGTGGCTAATTTGAGATTGCTGTTTGGATTCTTTTCATGTATATATAGTGTTTTGGATTTTTTCTGGACCCAAAACTGTGGGTTTGTAAACTATGCAATTAACAGAAAGATGGAATGTAATATCAATATTTTGTGATTGTTAGTAAAACTGCGTTTTTCCATTTTTCTCATATTTAATTGAGTTCTACATTCCATACGCTTTTATTTGATACATCACTAATTCCTTTTTTTTTCTGGTGGAGTAAGCCTATTGTACATACACAAAATATATCCATCAAGTGTCCAAAGTAGTTGCCCTGGGGTATCCGTAGAACATCTGTTAGATGACTTTTGGAATTCTTATAGACCTTCAAAACATGACCTCTATGTACTATGTACATTCTTGTGCTATTTTGGCAAAAATCATCATGCTCTTCATATTGTTCTGTTTTCACCGACTGATTTTAGCTAGAATTTTAGATAATATGAGATGTAACTGAATGAAATTTGTCAGAAATCTGTACATTCACTAGCGAGACTATTTACCGAAGTAGGCGGCAGAAATGGAAGAAATAACAAACATTTGTCACTAATCATGTTAATTAAAGTCACCTGCAACTGTGCGCTCCAGGTGCACCCTGAATCCATGAGGCTCGCCACCAACTTTGCCCAGTCCTGACAATATCTACATTTTAGTAACACTCGCCAATACAATGCATCAGTTATAGGTTATCTGTTAGTACATGTTTTGGAAGAACATAGCACATTCCTCGCGGAAATTTACTTTCCGCAAATGTATTCGAAACTTTAGTATCTTGAATTTGAATTAATCACATGGTAATCAAGTGGGCATTATGATAGGCGCGGTATTGTATATTGACATTGTTTTTAATATGCATTGAAACTTTGAGTAGACACGGCCGGTAGTACTTGATGAAAACCTATAATTACTTTCCATGAAAATTGATCCATTTGATCAAATGAAATAGTAATTATGTTTTCAAATTCAGTTTGAAAATTAATGAATTATTTAATAAAATCAAGAAAATACATATCTTTCCAAATTTTGGGTGTTCTCTTCCCTGGAAATAGAAATATTAATAATCTGTTCTTGAAGGACAGACAACTTAGTAAATTTGCCTGTTACATTTCTTATATATTATACAAATAGATACAACCGAGCAGCCATTGACCCGAGTCTTTCAGCCGTTGATTGTTGTAAAAACACTTTTTGATAAAAACAAAGAAAAAAAAAATTCATTGAAAAATTTCAAACTGAGATCTTCCTATTATGTCTCACACTAAGATTATGAAATATTTTTGGGAAATTTGAAATATTGGTTATTAATAAAATGAACAATTTCAATTGTTCATTATTTGGAGATGTATTTTGTAACTAAGTTCCTTGAGTTTGGACCAGGGTAGGTATATTGTGAAAACTATTTCTAGTTCGGGAATATTTATAGCTGTTTTGAAGAAATTTGTAACATTAAAGGCTATTGAAAGCACGTTCTGAAATGATAACAGCTGCCAAAGTTATCACATCAAATTTTGCAGACAGACTTATATATAGACCAATCAATAGAGATTTTTTCGTGTTAAAAATACTATCAGCAAACCGACTGTGCCATCAAACGAAAGACGGTCCGTAGTTATATCCTGTTATGTTTCCTACTTCAAACTGTCATTGCTAAATTTGTTAAAAACATTTAAAAGAATTCTTTAATATTTTTTATCTTTTTTGACTACTAATGAAGCAATCTCGATACTCTCAATGGAGAATCGAAAAGCAAAAAAATGAGCCCCAGCACAACTCGATTGGATTATTAGTAATGGAAAAAAACCGAAAAAAATCTGCTTTTTTTTTAAATTCATAACACTACCATTTTTCAAGTTTTGAAGCAGGTTCTCCACGACATAGTGGTGATTGGTATGTACTTTATGTGTGAAAAACGCAGGCACTGTTGGATTAATAGTTTTGGCATAATTGCAATTTGATTTTTTTAATGCACTTTATTGCAGCAGACCTGGATCCGTCATATATGGTCCGATTTCAATTGTTCTAAAATGACTATTCTCATTTTGCGTTAAAATGCTGCGAAATAGGTGAGCAATACTTGCAAACATGACCGAAAACCGGCGAGTGCATGAAAGCGGCTCAGGAGTGGGGGTATACATACGTTTCCGCGACTGCTGCTCTACTCAGCCGCTTTCTCGCACTAGCCCATTTTCGATCATGTTTGCAAGTATTTTTCACCTGTTTTGCAGCACTTCAACGCAAAATGAGAATATACGTTTTGTAGTACTGTACCTCTCGAAATCTTTTTGAAAAATTGGAATCGGACCACCTATGACGCGCATCCAGGTCTGCTGCAATAAAGTGCATTAAAAAATTCAGATTGCAATTATGCCAAAACTAATTATCTGACAGCGCCTGAGTTTTTCACACATAAAGTACATATTAATCACTATGTCGTGGAAAGTTTGCACAACTTAAAAAGTGTCGAAATTATAATTTTTTCAAAAAACCTGATCTTTTCCGGTTTTTCCGATCAAGTTGTGCTAGGGCTCATTTTCTTTGCATTTTGATTCCCTACAATTTGTTCATTGAGAGTATCGAGATTGCATTATTAGTTTTCAAGTTACAAGTCAAAAACGATAAAAAATTAAAAAAATGCTTTTTAATGTTTATAACAAATTTAGCAATGTCAGTTGGGAGTAGGAAACATAAAAGGATATAACTATGGACCATCTTTCGTATGATGGCACAGTCGGTGCCTAGTAGTATTTTTGTCATAGAATCTCTATTGATTGGCCTATGGGAAGGACATTGCACTTTCCCTATGGAAATGGGCCTCCAATAGTTTTGTCTCAAACACGCATGTTGTACTTCGACAAAAATAATTTTATTCTACTTTCCTAACCCAAGTTTAAAAACCCATCAGTTTTGAAATTCTTTGAATATATGAATATGTTTATTTCTGAAATAAATGCTCTCATTTCAATCATTGAACCATAATATGAGGTAATTCTTTTTCAGCAGATACTTCATTCATTATGTGTTGAAAAATTCAATGAAAACTTCACAGTGCGAATGATTCAGATAAAAATTATGGGGTAAATAGCAAAACATTGAAAAGGGGTTAATATCTGGGCAAATAATAAAAGCATCACATGAATATAGGAAGTAGCTACTTTCGCAAAGGGGTAGCTTTGGTAACTTTACGACTTAGAAGTCAGTAGAATAGAGAAAAAGTTGCTGGTTATTGAAAAATGTAAATCTTATCATTTTGGCTTCCAAGTGATTTCAAAATAGATACCCCTTTATGTTTTTGTGACTTTATATTAACTGGGTAGAGTAAGTTAGAATTAAATATGTGCTAATAATATTCAATCGTTTGGAATGCAACTTTTTGTGTAATGATTCTACAAATTGTTGTGATACTCCTCTAAACTCAGGGAAGGTGTAGCCTACTTTTGTGTCATTATACAGGATGTCAAGTAACTTGCACTACCGCTAACAGTTGATAGGCCATAAAAAATATCCTACACAATTTTCAATGATTATGAGTACTGAATAGTTGAAACTTGCAAATATTAGATGCTAGTTAACCTTGAGCTTCTACTGCCAACCTGCTTCAATGCTCTGTTGGTTAGTGAGTTTGTGTTTTTGAATCAAACTGGGAGATGTTTTTGCAATGGCGTTAAGTTTTTTTTTCCAATTTTGTTGATTTAATCAAGTTTATATATAACAGCTTAGATAATAACCATCTGGAAATGATAATGGGTACACACTTGTCAGTCAGAAGAAAATACTAGAAGGGAAGAGAAAATAATATGCCCTTAAAATGGCTTTTCTTCATGCATACAAAATGCTCCCAAACAACATCCAAAAATCTCGTTTATGGAAATTTTTTAGCCATAAAACCCGTGTTTCATAGAATTTTCTAGCGAAATTAACTTTGTAGAATCGAAATTTCAGGTTTAATTATTGCTATCCTAGATATATCTTGTGCTGGTAAAGTCAATAGTTTTTTGGATTTTCTTGCTTATTATTTGGAAAATGTGTGAATACTAACAAGAAAAAATGTGGAAATAGGATCCGAAAGTGTGGTGGTTTAATGATGATGAATTGCAAAACAAGCGCAGTGTGCTGTCTAATGTGAAATTGATTCACAATGTAAGCAAAAAACCAGTTGCCTTGGATACCTACAAAACATTACATAATGACTACACATGAATTTTTGTTCGTAAAATTCCACATACAGCAGAGATTCCTGGAAATCAATTAATTTTGAGTTCAACAGATATCTATAAAAAACGAATATACTCATATCAGAGAATGAATTCAATGAATATTTCATCATCATAGCAGACACATTGATTTCTTTCTCATAAACCAACTTCTTAAAGAATCTCAGTTTACCCTGGGAACATAGCTAAATGACTTTATTAATTTTTTATTCAAGAAAACGAAAATGCCAGGACAGTGGGAAGTTGCGGGCAAAAAAAGAAAAGGGGTAGTAAACTACTAAGGCAAACAAAAAAACTCAAAATGGTAAAAATCCGGCAAATGGTCTGAACATTAAGGATGTTAGGACCAATTTATGCAACATTGTCATTGTTGTAGTCACAACCACTGTCTCAATCATAGTCCCAGTCGCTGTCTCAAGAAATTTTTGTATTTATGCATCACAGTGTTTAGAATTATTTCAGCAATTGTTTTCCAAGGATTCCCAAATGCCATATTGTCTATGAAAAAGGAATCTATTTTTATGCCAAAGATGGGGAAATTTTTCAATCATTTCAATAAGAGTACCCTCTTCCAGACTCATTTTTTCAGAAACAGAAGTAGAAATGATTAGTTTTTAATGCCATTTGTCAAATGCATATGCACATTTTATATGTCGTCTTAATCATAAGCAGAAATATTGAAATTTACCAACTTTGAAGGTCATATTCTTATGATAGTGATTGATACTAAAACTAAAAAAGTTGCATACATTCTTCCATTGAAATGTACAGATTCAACTCGATTTTATGATTGAAACAGATACTGTGACTAGGTAACAGTGATATTGTTGCATAAATTGGCCCTTATTAACATACGAGGCTCAAAAATAGTATTATCTTTACTGATGACACAACTTTGATTGATTGTAACAGTGATATGAAGGACATTATTCTGTGAAAAATCATAACCTCATTATATCTTTCAATTCTAAAAGAGAATAGCTTCAAGCTGCTTGGTATGTATATTGTGCCATGTTGATTAATTGGCAAATAAATTATACACTTTTATAGTAAATAGAACTTGTTCTGAACATTCCCTTTTTTTATTTGCCATGTTAAAGTTGGTAATTCTTGACAGATTCTTTAGTCATTTTTTTGTATGTATTGTTGCACAAAACTCATTTTTGATTTTTCAAGTGTGTTTTTCTTCACTGATTAGTCAATTAACCACAGGATACACGACCTCGCAACCAGCTTATGGGCCACGATCGTCACGTACCTTTGAAGAAAAATCATATGGCAAAACGTTCCTGTGTGGAAGCCAAGTGGATACAAAAAAAGTTGAAAATGGGTGACAAAATCGATGTGGTCTAGTATCAATAAGTTTGATGGCCAAAATTTTCAACAGTGGAAGTTTCAGATAAAATGTGCTCTAAAGGCTAAAGGTCTGTATAGCCTTACAGATGGAACAGAATTGGTTCCTCCATCGGAAAGGACCGAGGAAATGAAACCTTGGCTGAGAAGGGATGCACAGGCAATGTTCTTCATTACCTCTGCCATACATCTGAACCAGATCACTCTTATTGAAAGTTGTAACACATCTAAGGATATATTTGAAAGGTTAACCTCAATTTTAGAAAAGAGGTCAGAAACTAATAAAATGCTGGTTCACGAAAGATTTCATCAATACAAAATGAATCCAATAAATAGTATTGCTCAGCATACAGCAAAAGTGGAGAACCTTGCCAACAAGTAAAGGCGTGTGGAGACATGCAATGACAAAAATTCTCAGCACATTACCAATGAAGTACCGAAACGTTCCCCAAGCTTGGGTGTCACTTGATGAGAGCAAACAAAGTTTGTAACATGCTACAGTTGTCGTAAAATGGAACATATTGCTAGAAATTGTAAGGAAAGAAGCAAAGTGGAACTTCGACTAGATCTACTTCAACAGTGACCTCTAGCAATGAGACATCATTCAATGTGGAGAAGTACAAAAGTCTAATGGAGTGGAGAGTTGGATCATGGACAGCGAGGCTTCTGCACACATATGTGTTATTGCAGATTATTTTATCTACATTCATTGAAGAGAACAGAGCAACGCTAGTTCTTGGCAATAACCAAATACTCACTGTGAAAGGACACGGAATTGTAAACATTAAAAAGCTTATTGGTGGTGAATGGTCAGAAGCCAAAATAAACAATGTTCTCTATATTCCAGACCTTTGTAAGAACTTATACTCTGAGGGTACCGTTACCAATAACGGTATGAAAATAGTGAAAGAAAAGAATGAAAAAAAGTAGTTGCATGTGCAATATGACAGTGTAATAACCTATAAAAACTCCTATTTCAAACTGTGGTTTTGAATGCAAATTTTGCTGCATGTGGAAGTTTAAAATTATGGCATGAACGCTTGGCTCATGTCAATGTAAAAACACTTCGTGAGATGGTGTCGAAAGAACTAGTTAGTTAGTTAGACTTCAGTAATACTGACAGGTTCAGCTTCAGTTACCATTTCAGAAAATTAAACACGGAAAAATTAAACCAGGAGAGCGCATTTTCAGTGACGTGTGTGGTCCGATGGCAACGCCCTCAGTTCAAGGTGCACGGTACCTACTAACATTTGAAGATAACTGTTCGGGGTATCGCTTTGCTTATTTTATCAAGCATAAGACTGATGTTTTTGAGTGCTTCCAGTCGTTTCATAAGTCAAAAACAAATTTGGCAGTCCAATCAAAATCCTGCATGTGGATAATGGAACCGAATATTGCAACCAGAATTTCAAAGACTTTCTACAGAATGACGGCATTGAAATGGAAAACACAGCACCATACACCCCACAGCAAAACAGGAGGGCAGAACGTGATAATCGTATGATTATTGAGAGTGCTCGTTCAATGCTCTACAGTGCAAATTTTCCGAAATATCTGTGGGCTGAGGCAGCCATTTACATACTCAATCGTACCTTGACCAGTCCGAATTCAACTCCCTATGACATTTGGAGTGCGAGAAAGCTGTGAATATTAAGGTAAAATTATATTCAGGTTGAGCTTTTGTTGAAAAAATCATTGACTTCATAGAATACCTCTTCTGCGAGAATCATCTTAACTTATCTCCTGAATAAAACTAGCGACTCAATGATTTTAACGCGTTCTGGAAGATGGTTGTAAAGTTTGGCTGCATTTAAACCATTCTTCGTCAGATTTGAAATTGGAATGGGTAGTCTTATGTTATTGTTTTGGCAGGTGGATCCAAGATTGATATCATACATATGTAAGTTTTTATTAACTAGACTACCGTTTCCAGAATTAAAAGAGAAGGTAGGGTAGGAATTTTCTGTTCCCTTACAAGTTCCTTACAGGAGTCCCTAGGACCCACCTTACACATATAACGAACAGCACGCTTTTGCAGAGTAAAAATCATGTTAAAGCACTGTTTATTGCAGGTTCCCCAGAAAGGGATGCCATATCTCATATGTGATTCAATTAATGTGTGGTAACTATTTTAGCCGTTGCCTTACCCAATTCATTTGATACCACACGTAAGGCATAACACCCTGAGGACAGCTTTTTGCTCAATACTGGATTCTGGAAGTTCAGATTGTTGTCGAGACAAATCCATAAAAATGTATTGGTTTACGTAGACGAGATGGTATCTCTCCCTAGTGGAATGTCTGGTATAGTACATTGAAATGACAATAAATGTGTTTTATATGTATTAAACGAAAGCAGATTAGAATCGCACCACTCTTCAACAGCAGCAATGTCGCGAGCTATTTTGCCATGAAGGTTATGTGGGTTCTTATCATGCCATGGTTGTATCATCAGCAAATATAGTAAATATACCTTCTGTTCTAATATTCCCAGAGATGGGACGAAAATTTAATGGGTCAGAAGGGTCACTACCTTTATAAAGAGGAATTACAATGCTTGATTTTAAAAAATTGGGAAAGATTCCAATGGCAAATGAATCATTGATGAGGTGAACCAGGAGTTCTAATACGAAAGTCGGAAGGTTCTCAATAATTTTTATGGAGATATTGTCAATGCTGCTGGAAGTTTTATTTTTTTTGTTTTCTTGTAGAGATCAACTCGTTCAAATTTGTCTCATGTAAAACAAAAGTAACCCAAAACTAAACAATATTTTTAGTTGATCTCTCAGATATAGAACACTAAAATTCATTGAGGGAATTGGGCTCCAGAGTTGCATTTGATTTGATCTCATTTTTTCCACAAAATTTGTTTACAACCCGCCAAGTTTCCTTAATTGTGTTGTTGCTGTCGGAGATTCTATTGTGGTAATATTTATTTTTAGCCATTTTAACCATGATGAATTCTTCTATAGTTAACATAATAGTTATAAAATGCAGCATCATTAGAGTGCTTTTTGATGTAATGAGACTTTTCAAGTTCATTGCAGAAATACGAATTTCATTGGTAACTAGCTTTTTTTGTTTTTGTATTTTATTTTTTTGAATGGGCAAGGAAGAATTTTTTTCTCAAGGAATTTTTATTGACACTTCGCATCATACACCGTCCTGAGGACTACATAAGAGCGGATTGAGGGGTTTTTGGAAGCCAATTCCAAGAGCTCTTGCCTCCAGTCTTTTGATCAATCAAACTTCTCGTTTCAGCTACTGATACAGTGTTTTCTAGCGTCCAGCTTACTCATACGTCCTACGTAAAATTATATACTAATAAACCCTTCTCTTTCAGGATACTGCACACGCGTGCCTTGGTGCGTAGGGTTGACTAATCCTGATCAATGTGGCCGTCTCTGAGGTTGAAGAGGGGCCCTCGCATCGTCGGGTGCTCACTGACGTGCGATCCTTCATGACCCGCGAGTTGTGAAAGACACACTGAAGCGAGACGTCAACAGATTGTACCTCGAGATTACACACGTGTGTAAACCTCAGTGCACGGGTCTTTCTGCGACTTAAAACGCATCAGTTACACTGCGATGATAGGTATAAACACGGGTTAATAATAAATTGAGCCAATAAAACTAAAGGTTCAGTTCATGTGTGTCAAATAGGTGCCTCTGTATGACTGTAGCCTAGGCTCAATGTGGTGTCTGCAGTTGTACGCGTTATATAGTTCTGTCTTAGGGAAATTTTATCAAGATATGTCACGGTACGCGCTTAATTTTCAGGGAGTAACTTCACTTTTGACACCCCTTCATGTACTATAATTTATGCTCGAGGACTCGCCACAAAACACAAATTCAACAAACTTCATGTGTACTTCACCCCTTTTAAAGTATCACGCGAGTTTCATCCAACCAAGCTCTAGATTGTTCTCCATATGAGAATCGTTCAGCTTTTCAGACCATCATAACTGCGCCAGTCCGTGGTTCATTTTCTGTTGAAAATAGTTTTTCTTTTGGCTCTAGCTTGGAGAGCCCTGTAATCAATAGAGACAATTCTGCCTCAGAAAGTCAGATCGTCCCACAGTACGGGCTCCAGACTATTGGTCTGAAGAGCTCAGAGTTGTTTGTTGAATCGCGACCACCTAGTTTCGCAGAAAGCTGTTCATTTGAATTCACTTGCATCTCCTAGGCTAATAGGCCAATCAATAGAGATTTTCTGCTCTATTGATTCTGTGACAAAAATACTACCAGGAAACCGACTGTGCCATCATACAAAAGACGGTCCGTTGTTATATCTTGTTATGTTTCCTACTCGCAAGTGTCATTGCTAAATTTGTTATAAACATTTAAATGCAAATTTTTTTTCGTTTTCTGCATGTAATATGAAAACTTGAGTGCAGATATGGCAGTAATTTGAGTGCTGATATGGCCCTTATGTGGCAGACGGGGAAGTACCGTATCGTCAGGCAGTAGGGTCATTGATGTTTGCAGCCATTGTAACCAGACCCATCATTATGTATGCAGTGGGAGTGGTGAGTCGATTTTTAAATAATCTTACCAGAGCTCAGTGGAATACTGTTAAGCATATTATCAATAACTTGCTTGGAACCATCAATTATGGTATAAAATATCAAATGATAGAGAAACACCATTGCTAAGTGGGTATAGCGACTCTGATTTTGCTGGAGTGCATAGCTGCCTCCCATTCAGCGAAAGAACCCATTTGGTTACAGCAACTTCTCAGTGATATTGAAGAACCTGCGGGTAAGCCAACACAAATTTTTATTGACCAATCAGAGTGCCATTCGATTGATACAAAATCCAGAATTCCATAACCGCACAAAGCATGTGAATGTGCGCTACCATTTTGTTCGAGAGAAGTTTGAGAGAAAAGATATAGTTCCGATATACATTTCCACAAAAAAGCAACAAGACGATATCTTCACAAAATCCATGAGTCGAAAGACTTTTCAATATTTGAGAGGTCTACTTGGTGTTGCAAGTGAATAGATTTTTTTTATATAATATTCCAATAGTGGGAGTGTTAGAGAAATGTTATGCTTGAACATAGTACACTTTTATAGTAAATAGAACTGGTTATGAACATTCCCTTAGTTATTTTTTTTTTTTGTAATGATTGCATTTGTTGTTGCACAAAACCAATTTTTGCTTTTTCAAGTTCATTAAGAAATTAAATAACCAAGTGGGTTTTTCTTCACCGAGTAGTCAATTAACCACAGGATACACGTCCTCGTGACAGATTTTGAATAAAAATCCCCAGACTCCCTTTTTTCACTTCTCAAATAATTTATAAGAAATTTTGCATATTTAATTATATTTTTGAGCAAACGAAATGTATTTTTATCAATGGAGTAAAGTCGTTCACACTGCCACTGCACTTTTTGCGGTTTGTGTTTCGCTAGTCGTGTTTTGTTTCTCATGGCGTGCGTCTCCAACTAAATTTTGAATCTTGAAATTTCACACTTCCTGTAGCCCAAACTATTTTTAAAAGGTATTGAGTTCTACAGGTTAGAATTAGAGTATCATTCAGTGTGGCGAAAATACATTGTGTCAAGATAGTGTAAAACACTCCTTGGACACTTTTGATCCAGAATATCAAAATGTCAGCTAAATAAATAAGGAATACATTTTCCATAATGATTTTCCAGGAATTTTTCGAGGAGATTCACAAAACAACTGAATCGAATTATTTTTAGTATTATCCAAGTTTCAAAGTTATTTATTACTAACATAATGGATATTTCTCCTGGGTGGGTGGCATAGCAAAAAAATAGCAACATTGGAATGAGTAATATATCAAGTATAACAGGGATCTCTTAGGAAAATTCAATTTGTGATGCATTGGTAAAGATAAAAACAAGTTGAATTAATGTATATTCTATACAAATTGTTTTTCAAGGGTAGTATAAAGAATCGAGGGAAACTTCTCAAAAAAATAATAATAAATATGGAAATCCCAACTAAATTCTTTCAGTTACAAAATAATTCCACATTTTTTCTGCAATAAATGTTATGAAAGTTGAAAATGGAGAAGTAGAATTTTCCTCAAATATATATTTTATTTCAAGTGATCATTACTTTAAAGGCCTAAAAGTTTATTCATTTCATTTTGATGACAATAAACTGAAACCAGAGCAAACAGTATTGTTTTTATTGATCTGTTGCCTCAATTTTGATATACAGGGCGTTAGTGAATAAGTGCGACAAACTTCAGGGGGTGATTCTGCATGAAAAAATAATGACAGTTTGCTATATAACTTTTGTCCGCAATTGCTTCGTTTTCCGAGATACGGGGTGTTAAAGTTTTTCTTAAAAACTGACTATTTATTTATTGCTCGGAAACCGGTCGAGATATGCAAATGAAATTTGGTGAATTTTAAGAAGTAGTTATTGCGCATTTTTTGACATGCAATTAAGAATTTTATGTTCATTATTGGCGCGCATACGGGTAATGATATCAATATTTTTTAAGAAAAAAATGGTATGCCACTGAGATATTTCAAATTGAAAATCATTTTTGAATTCCTCGTTCAATTTGTGACAAAAAATCTCTCTTGCCTTTTTTTCGTATGGGGCGCCGTTTTTATGCAAAAAATAAAACATCTTAACGCGTATTTTTCATTTCTTTAATACATTATCAAGAACTATCTAATACAATAACGTTAAACCAGAACAATAACAGAAAATAACACTAATAAATAAATAGGCGCAAAGCTACAACAAATGTTCAAAATGACCTCCTTCAGACGTGATACAAGATTCAACTCTTCGCCTCATTGATTGTCGTATTCGCGCAAATATTCCTGGTGTATTTCTTGTCTCACAGCCGGCTATAACTCGATTCCTCAGGTCTTCAACATGTTCGACGGGAGTGGAATAAACTAATGACTTAAGAAAACCCCAAATGCGAAAATCTAGAGGATTTAAATCCAGAGATCGAGCAGGCCAATGTTCTGTACCTCCCCTACCTATCCAACGATTTTGATATACTGTATCTAAGTGATTACGTACAATAATGCTAAAATGGACTGGTGGTGGTGGTGGTGGAGAAGTGTTGTCTCAGCAGTAGAGGAATTTCTTCAAGAAGAACAGGTAACTCTTCCTGTAGGAAATTAGGGTAAGAAAAGCCTGTTAGTCGTTGTGGGAGGAAATATGGACCGATTAAATGATCATCAAGTACCCCAAGCCATACATTTACTGAAAATGAGCTTCAAAGATTCCATGTGGATTTTCCTTAGCCCAGAGGTGATTGTTATGGAAATTTCGTATACACTGTCGTCCAAAATTAGCCTCGTCAGTAAACAAAACGTCATTTAAAAAATTAGGAATTTCAGAGATTTGATGAAGAATCCAATGGCAAAAAACTAGTTGCGGAAAAAAGTCTCTAGGTAGTAGAGCTTGCACACGTTGAATATGAAACGGATACAATTGCTGTTCTTTAAGAATTTTAAATACAGTGAAGTTGCTTACATTCAGTATGTTGGCAATTTTTCGAGTACTTGTTTCAGGTGACTCCGCAGTCAGCTGTTTGTTTCTTAAATGTACCATTTTCGCGCAAACGTTGGTGAAGACGAGCAAATATTGTGTGATGGGGTACCCTACGTCCTGGATACAACTCAGCATACAATCGTCGAGCTTGCCGACCATTTCCATTACTTCGACCATAGACAAAATGCATGTCTGACAATTCCGCATTTGTATAATTTTCCATTCTTTCCGATAAAAGAAAAATTAATTACTTATTATCATTAATGTTATACCAAACTAAAAGCTTAAAAATGAAGAAACGCTAATTTAACATTTCATTGAAATATTCGTATTTAAAAGAATGTTGACAGTAGCCTACTAGCATCGCTACTAGATAATGTATTAAAGTAATGACAAATACGCGTTAAGATGTTTTATTTTTAATTTGAAAATTGAGAATATTACCCATATGCGCCCCAATGATGAACATAAAATTATTAATTGCTTTTCAAAAAATGCGCAATAACTACCTCTTGAAACTCACCAAATTTCATTTGCATATCTCGACAGGTTTCAGAGCAATAAATAAATAGTCAGTTTTCAAGAAAAACTTTAACACCCCGTATCTCGGAAAACGAAGCATTTGCGGACAAAAGTTACATAGCAAACTGTCATTATTTTTTCATGCAGAATCACCCCCTGAAGTTTGTCGCACTTATTCACTAACACCCTTTATAATAATAATAATAAATCGTCTTTATTATTTCTAAAATATGTTTTCAATATAAGCATAACTTCTACTATTGGTTTGGAAATAAAGGCGAAGTTTTTTTTTATGTGTAAACACAACAAAAAATACTCTTCCACTCAACCCTTAAAAACCTGTGTATAGGTTCATAAAAAAAAAGATAATATGTTATTAGTGAATAAATATACCGAGATCGTCAATCATCTGGATTTAGTTTTTCTACTGTTGTTTTTAATACTGAAAATCTCACACCTCTATTTTGTAGTCAACCAAATACAGTTAATTCAAGAAGTTACCATTGCAACGATTGTCTTTGCTCAAAATCAAAGGAATTGTTAACTTTTCTCTTTATCTTTATTTCCTAAAGAAAACTGACGTATCTCGCCAAAAATTACAATTCACACTGACTTTCAAAAAACAAAAATAATAATAAACATGTAATTTTCGATTATTTCAATTGTCCCTTGATGGGACTGGAACATCCTCTCCCCATTAAGAAATTAGTTTCTTCATCCGTTCACTTCCAGTCTGCATAGCTTAGTAACGGGTCGTCGATAAGTATTATTTGCCGTTTTCACCTCTACGACTCTTACTTTTCCGTCGTTCCCTGGAAATACTCCTGTGACTTTCCCTAATTTCCAGGAGTGTCTAGGAATATTTTCAACCACCATAATGACAATATCTCCCAGTTTTAGTGATTGATTATTGTCAATCCATTTATTCCTTCGAGAAAGTGTTGGAAGATATTCTCTCGTCCATCTTTTCCAAGAACTGTTAACCAGCATTTGAGATTTACGCCACTCCTTTCTCAAATGGAGTCCTGAATCGAAATTACCTGGTGGTCCATCCATATTTTGAGGAAGTGATTGGGCGTTAGTGCTTCAGGGTCATCGGGGCTCATTGAAACATAGTGAGTGGCCTTGAGTTTACTATATTCTCGGCCTCTGCAAATAAAGTCAGCAGCATCTCATCACGAATGCTTTGACCGTGGATGACAGTTCCCAAAGCAGTTTTTGTTGACCTCACCAGACGTTCCCAAACGCCTGCCATGTGAGGAGCTGCGGGGGGAACACAGCTAAATTCAATCCCCTTTGTTGTCATGGAATCTATCATTGCATTTTCATCCAGCTCTCGCAGGGCACAACGAAGTTCTTGAGCTGCTCCTCTCAAGTTGGTCCCATTATCGGAGAAAATTTTCTGCGGTTGTCCACGCCTTGCGATCATTCTTCGAATCGCCATGATGGCCGATCCTGTGGTGAGAGAATGAGCCACTTCTAGATGTATTGCTCGTACAGCAAGGCATGTGAAGATTACACCCCATCTCTTTTCGCGGTGTCTGCCAACAGTCACCAAGAGGGGACCAAAATAGTCCATTCCTGTATTGCTGAATGGACGAACTCCTGGTGTTACCCTTGCTGGCGGCAACTGTCCCATTGTTGGAGGTTTAGGATGTGCATTTTCATTTTTGCACTTTTGACAAGAATACTTGATCGCTTTCACGGCAGCTCTACCGTCTATCACCCAATATTTTCTGCGAATCTCATTCAGAATTGTTTCATTACCATGATGTCCAAATTTTTCATGGTAATGTTGCAGGAGTAGTCTGGTAAATAGATGTTTTGGGTGAAGAATAAATGGTTTTCTTGCTCTCTCTTCCATAACTGTGGCAAATTCGAGACGGCTTCCAAGAACCAATAATTCATTTTCAAAGACGGGACTAAGTTGTTTCAACTTGCTCCTTTTTCCAACTGGTTTTCCTTGTCGTAACATTGTGATATCTTCCATGAAGCTCTGGAGCTGCGATGATCTTATCCAGTACTTTTCAGCCTCTTCGATTTCTTCAACACCTAATTTCTTCTTTCTTCCATTTTTCTTTTTTTGTTATTTTTCAACAATTCAGTTTTAACATATCTTCTCTGAATTTGATTTCTCCAAGTTCCTCTTTCGGCCATTCATTTTCCGATTTTTTCAAAAAGTCTGGGTCCGTGAACCAGTTCGGAGGGATGATGTGTGTATCTCCATAACTTGTTCTGGTAGCTTTGTCAGCAATATTTTGTTTGGTAGGAACCCATCGCCATTGTGCCACATTGGATCTCTCTTGTATTTCTCCAACCCGGTGAGCTACGAATTGCTTGTAGTTCTTGCCATCCCCTCGTATCCAATTCAAAACGCATTTCGAATCTGACCAATAGAACGTTGCTGTCAACTGTAGTTCAAGTTCATCTTTCAGAGTGACAGCTATACGGGAACCCATTACTGCGGCCTGCAGTTCTAATCGGGGAATGGACAATGGCTTCATGGGTGCTACTTTCGCCTTTGCGGTAACTAGAGAAACTTCTATTTCTTCGTCGGTTACAACTCGCAAATACGCTGCTGAACAGAAAGCTTTTTCGCCATCATCACAAAAAATGTGGAGCTCCATTCTTCTAGCATAAGAAATTTTCTGTGAATAGCATCTTGGGACTTTAACATCAGAAATATGTCGCAAATCGGAAAGCCATTTCTTCCAAATTTCATGTAAGTTCGTGGGCAAAGCATCATCCCATCCGATTCCGGTTCTCCTTATATCTTATAAAAGTATTCTGGATCGGATTGTCAAACATGTCAGCATTCCAAGAGGATCGAACACTGTCATGACGAACTTGAGAATTTTTCTTTTTGTAAGGTTCGTGAAATTTATTTCATTCAGCTTCAGTTTGAATTTGAATTCGTCTGTCTGAGGATCCCAAAGAATACCCAATATTCTTTGTGTTGATGAATCAGATTCAAAATTCTTCATTGGTGCCAAATCTTCGTGAATTTGTTCTCTTATCATTCGGGAATTTGACATCCAATTAATTATCTCGAAACCTCCCATCTGCATTACCTTTTTCACATTTTTTATCATCTCCATGGCCTCTTCTTCAGTAGATAGATAGATACTTTATTGATCTCTACAGGTCTTATTTACAAAAACATGAGACAAGTCATTAAAAGATACATGAGTGCTATAAACTAACAAACAATTACAAGTAAAATACATCATTATGGGATATTCACGATATTACAATTAGACATTGAGTATAAGAGGAACTAGTGAATGAACATAAAGAAAGGGGTAGAAAAATATGTGAGTAAATTAGTGTAAATAGGTGTATGTCAGTATTTAAAAAATAAAAACCTATATATGTAGGTACTGATAGGAACATGCAGTTGATGATCAGTTCAATTCTAGTGTATGCTGCATAAACTCGTCAAGCGAGTAGAAAGCATGTAGGAGTAAAATTTTTTTAATGCTAGATTTGAAAGTTTTATGGTTTGAGATCGACTTTATACTCTCCGGAAGCAGGTTGAAAAGGTAGCCACCAGCATAAGTAGACGATTTTTTATGCAACATTCTATGGCACTGTTGTAGGTGAAAATCATTTTTCGTTCTTGTGTTATAAGTATGGTAGTCGTTGTTTTTTTCTAGCTTTTCCATATTGCAATGAATATATATTAATAGTTTGTAGAGGTAGAAGGATGTGACTGTCAGGATTCCATTTTCAACAAATGTATTCCTGCATGACTCTCTATAGCCCAAGTCGAACAGGAGTCTCATGAATCTTTTTTGTATGATGAAAACTCTAGATATTTCCGTAGCAGTATTTTTCGAATCGCAGTAATCATCGACGTAAAACCGTTTGGTTATTGCTACCTGTACATCTTCGGATTCTGCATTCTCTTGTGCATTAATATTTTTTATATACTGAGCGCAAGTAGGTGAGCAGGTCGCTCCAAATGTCATCACTTGCATCTCATAAATACATGGTTCTTTGTCTAATTCGATGTCTCTCCATAACAGCCTCTGGGAGCATTGATCTTCTTTTCTTATTCGAACTTGATGAAACATCTCCCGTACGTCTCCGCAAAATGCTATTTTTCCTTGTCTGAATCTGCACAAAACTGCGAACAAAGGTTGGAGAAGGTCTGGTCCAGACAACAAATTATCATTCAAGCTAATTCCTTTCATTTTAGCTGCAGCGTCGAAGACCAACCTTATTTTGGCGGGCTTATTCGGATTCGTAGTGGCAAAGTGCGGTAAATACCATGTACGGGGCGTTTCAATATTGGCTTCTGAGGGTGATAATTTTCTCAGGTATCCCTTTTCCAGATAGTAGTTCATCTTCTCGGAATAGGCTTTTGAAAATACTTCGTCTCTTCGACATTTTCTCTCAATGCATAGAAGTCTTTGCAGTGCCATACTATTACTTTCTGGAAGATGGATATCTTTATCTCTCCACAGCAATCCAATTTCGTATCGGTTCTCACCATTCAACCTATTGGCGGTTTTTTGCATGATTTCAACTGCATCCCGTTCCTCCTTGTTGATTTTCCTGGTAGTTGGCATCACTCCAAAAGAATCAGTGGAGAAATATTGCTTGACCAATTTGTGGAGATCATCGACTTTTCTCGATTGATCACATATATGGAACATGTGAATTCCGCTGACATTGTTGACTTTCGCTATACAGGGACCATGGAGAGACCAACCTAGCTTGCATTTGGTTGTAACTGGTAGCATATCGTGCGAATTTTGACTTGAATATGTTTTCACAGGTACTATTAGGTTGATGTTGTCTTGACCTATGAGAATGGACGGCTTTTCTTTGAAGATACTGTCTATAGGTACATTTTGTAAATGTTCGTGTTTCCTCCATAGGGCCATGTCGATCGTTTGAGAAGGTAACGATAAATTTTCAACAGTATGCACACCTTTCATTGAAAAAATCTTGGAATTTTCTCTAGCTGCTGAAATGTCTACATTTATGCGTTTGGAGTCCTCTTGCCTTGATACAATATCGTTTGTCCATTGTATGCAAAGAGTTTCCGATGGCTCAGTCGATCCCAACTGCGAGGCGATTTCATCTTCTACCAAAGTGACTGTTGAACCTTCATCGCACAGAGCTAATACTCGAAGTATACCATTGGGACCGTGAATGTTGACAGGAATGACTCGTAACAGGACATTTATCTCTTCCTGTTGGACAGTGCATACGCTTTGGACTGAAGAAGAAGTAGGTGTTTCCATTTCTGTGTTATTTTCGATATTTGTAGTATTCATTGTCCTGTGTAGAAGAGGGTTATGTCGAAACTTGCACCCACTTACACCACATTCTTTTCTGGATTTGCACTTAAATCTGGAATGTCCTTTTTTAAAGCAGGAAAAGCATAGTTTTTTACTCGTAATCGTGGCCCACCGAGTATCAATGTCATCAGCCTTCAGTTTGTCACATGTATTGACAGAATGAGATTTTTTGTCACAGTATGTACAATTACGTTCGATTTCACCTGCTTTCGGATATTTTTCAGATCGAATTGCATTCAGAACAATGTCTGCTTTTCGTCCTTGGTATTTTTTGCATGGTGTTGTCACATAAGTGGCTGCATCAGCTATGTCACTAATCCAAAGGGAAAACTTTTCCATATTGACTCTCCCATGGTTGAGTAACACCGTTTCACCCCATTTGAGTTTCAAACTATCGGGTAACTTGTTCACAAATTCTTTCAGAAGTTGAGGGGTTATAGTAATGCCCATAATTATCAAGTGACTTCATTGTTGCTACAAGATTATTCACTTCATTTGAAAAGAATATCAATTTGTCGATATTGAGTTCTTTCATATGAGGAATTGCACTTATTTTGGATAAAATAATGTCTATTATCAGTTCTGGTCGGCCAAAACGCATCTGTAGAGTTTTCATGATAAGCTCGAGGTTTTTACTTGTCATCATCATGGCAGAAACAGAGGATTTTGCTTCTCCTCTCAGAGACTTTCGCAACTTGACCATGATTTCATCTTCGCTGTATTGGCACATTGTGGAAATTCTCTGAAATTGTTGGTGAAACAGGGACCAGTCTTCCGGATTGCCATCGAATATGGAAAGTCTTTATCGAGAGTTTGTCTGGCAAGGATTTTCTCTTGTGTCACTGGATTCACTGATTTCATAGTTTCTGAGATTGTTTGGCACAACAGTTTCATCTCATTGAAGCTTGTACATTCGAGAATTCAGTTGATTTTGGGTGTGACTTTCCGTGAGAATCTGAACTTTCGTTATTTGAAGTTTGCTTAGCTTTGACACTTATGACTGAAGTTTTGTCGGCAGGTCTGCAGATTTCATGGTATTTTGCACTTTTCTGGGGACCGACGTCACATACTTCTTCTATTTCTATTGGTGACGATTTGTTCTCTTCAGTTGCTGGTAACTCAATGTTTTCTTCAATCCATTCTTGTACGTTCAGGAGTCTTGAAGAAGCCTCTGATATACCACTGGAATGGAATTCATTGGATTCAAACGTTATTTCTAGTTCTGCTTCATGTAAATCATGTTCCATCCGAATCAAACGCATTTGGTTTTCGACTTCTCGCTGTTTCTGTTGTAGAAGCTCTTGTTGTTTTTCCAACTGTTGCCTTACTTTTTCTGATTTCAGACTGAGTCTCATTTTCCGTAGGTTAAGGGCTGCCTGGGACCGTTTCGAACTCGTCACAGAAACAGCCTCTTCACAGACTTTTCCCTTAGAACTTGTTACAGACTTTTGATCGTGTCTGTCTAGAGACACCAAGGACCTAGTTGTGTCCGCCTTCTCAGCCAAAGTATTTCTGTTCGAAATACCAAACTTCTCAGGCTATATATAGTCGACTGACAAACTTTTATTTATGCCTGCGTTTTTTCTGGTGGGTTTGAAGGATGTATTTTCCATTTCTTGGTTCATTATATATCAATATCCGTCGGAGGACCAATGTCTTTGCTCAAAATCAAAGGAATTGTTAACTTTTCTCTTTATCTTTATTTCCTAAAGAAAACTGACGTATCTCGCCAAAAATTACAATTCACACTGACTTTCAAAAAACAAAAATAATAATAAACATGTCATTTTCGATTATTTCAATTGTCCCTTGATGGGACTGGAACAACGATCATTTAGAAATTTTTCACTTGATAGGAATGAATTAAGCTCACAAACCTGAAAAAATTGTCCTTGTCGTTTTGTTCACAGATCTGGCTATTTTAGATTTTAAAACACTATTGAATTCACTAAACAATTAACCTCAAATCAAATAATTATTTGAAAAAGATGACAAATGAGCATTATAATTTCAGGTGTTAAATTTTCTTACTGAATATCACAAGTGTTCAAATTATTTCTGAACATTTTTTCTTGATCACAATTATTATGAGAAAAGTATTTCTTGTCTTTGAGCATTTTCAAAATATTTGTGATTTCGAAAAAAAATCCGGAAATAATTCGAGCCCTTGTGATATTATAAATGAAAATTTCACATCTCTATTTTGTAGCCAGTCATATACAGTTATTTCAAAACGTTAATGACATATACCAACCTCAAAGTTATGTGCATAACATGTATTTTATTGAGTCTATTCTTGTTTTGGAAATATTGCTCTTGTTGTTTTGTTGACAAATCTGGCTATTTTGAATTTTAAAACACTATTGAATTCAATGAGTTAACGTCGTCAAATTAAAAAATTGATTGAACTGAAATGACAAATGAGCGTGCCCTTTGTAATTTTGATTCCAGTGATTATAATTCAGAAAATCACTTGTTCTTTAATATTATTTATACATTTTGGGATGAGATTTTCTTACAGAAAAGAACATGTGCTTAAATTATTCCAGGTATTTTTTGCTTGGTCACAAATATTTTTAGAAAATTATTCCTTGTCTTTGACTCTAATTTCCGGAAATAATTTGAACACTTGCAATATTATAAGTAATCAATATGTGTAACATCAAACAAGTGAATATACCTTGGTCAATAACTTATCATTTCACTTCACTTGATTTGAATGAAGATAAACATTACAAAGCATGACTTACCAGTGCCTGCTTGCATTGGAATAATGAAAAAATTTATGAATTTGATTTTTCTGGATATTATTTATTTTATATTCTTGAAACAAACCATATTAGTCAGGTTAGGAATCTTCCTAGTGCAAAGCAAAGGATTCAACAAAAGATTGCAATATGTTGAGAGAATATTTTTTATAAATAAGCAAGTGTTGACTTAAATTTTTAAATAATTGATTCATGAAGCATCATGATCTTTGATTCGTTAATCATACAACGTTAAATTTGTAATAAATAATAGCCGGGCTATACTTGTGTCTGTTTTCACCCTTCAAGTTTGTTGGAAAGTAGATAGTACTGCGTTAAAAATGGACTGGTCGTTAACCTTCATGTTTTCAAATTATAATCACCTGAATTATTTTTCCATATATCAAAATTTACATTGGATGAAATGAAGTAAAAAACCAGCCTAATTGTCGTTTGACAAAATCGAAATTTTCAAATTATGAGATATATATATATATATATATATATATAAATAATGTATTCCTTAAAAAGTGTTTTTTCTAAAATTATTCAGACAACTTAAAACATGTTTAAATGTCACAGGAGGCAGGGGTAGATAAACCAGCGCTTATTTATTCTAAAGTATTTAATAGATGTATATGTGTTTTCTGCCCTTCACAGAAATATTTTTAGTGTATACTTCTGAAGATAAGTGACACAATCATCATCAATGCAAATTACCATCAAACATTGTCCTTATGCCCCATTATCATGTCACTGAGAAAGAACCCGGAAAAAGTTAAGTTCTTATTCAATATTGAGATTAAAGATAATTTGGCAACTCTCTCAGACAAACCACCGAAATGGAATTATGTGGATTTACACCAACATACGGAATATATATATATATATATATAAAAAAAAAAATGAATTAATAACTTTGTGGGATATTCCTTGAGGTTGCAGTCAAATAATGGCTATGAGAAATAAACTTTATTAGTAACTTTAAAATGTTTATTTTCATTATCAGAAGCTGTGGATAAAAGAACAAATTGAAATACGATTTAAACAAATCATAGAACTTACTAAGGTGAGTTTGAGACGAACAAACCTTTGTGTTTGAGAACTTTCAAAATCATATCACTATGACCCACTACTGGTAATATATAAACAAACAATGGCAATGCATATTGTTTTAGATCTTAAATTAACCTTTAAAATTTGAACGCACAATAATTACATGGTTGCTGACTGAAAGAAAATGGTGGCTGACAAGTAATACATGACATGAAGTGAAGTGACTGCAACCTCAAGGAATATCCTTTCTACAAAGTTTATTTCAAATTCATAGTTTTTTTCAACTAGTCCAGTCACGAGACTACCCTTTCTTCAACTATATATATATATATATATAAATATACATATATATGCAAATTGATTCCATCTAGTGAGCGCCATTATTGTAATGAAACACATTCATATTTAAACATGATGTGAACCTATTAGCAAAATAACAAAGCCACAATTAATGTGATCTTCATTTATTCAAGGATCTATAAAACATGGGAAATACCTATGAACAATGATCACACTGGTTCTTGGTAAAAACAAAATACTTGATGCTGGACGAGTTTTAGCAGGCAGAAGTTCCTTTGGAATACAAGTAGTATGCCACAAAGGATAAAGTTTCTAGCTAAAGTAAAGAAGTAGGAATCCCGAACAAAAATTTTGAATTTGTTAAAATTTTATTCCATTTGAATTATTAAATTGGGAATGACGTGTAATTAGCATTTCTGAAAGGATTTTACTAGATGATTGATGAGAACAAAAATATCTTGATATTTAATTAAAAAAAAATTGAGGTGGGGTACAAATACTCCAGTTAGTATTAGGAATGTTAATAATTTGTTATTTTTGAGAGTAAGTACTTTTTAATATGTTTTCTAGGCAGAAATAACTGTTAATTTTGTTTCTCTATTAAAAAATATAAGGTTGGTTGTATAGATTGAAAAAGTTGTACCTCAGTTGAATTCGAAATTAATGTTCTGATTATATTTATGAACAGCTTGTGATTTATGAATATTTTCTAAAAAATAAATTCAAAATTACCACTAATTATTCTAAATTACTTTGCATTAATGCATCCTACAATACAATGCGTGACTAAACATTTTAACAAGTCTCTTTTGATTCTTGTTCAGCACCAAATTAATGTGATATTCAATACCCCTAAATCCTTCAGTTTCGATAAATTCTGCAAACCGGAACTATACATCAAATTATTCAATTTCTTTATTGATTTTTTTATGGAATTGCATTTATTTACATTGTAATTCATGAGATCTAGGTCTTGTTGGAATACAGGATGCTCATTGCTGTTGAAAAACGCTTTGTACATTTTTATATCTTCTGCATACATTACACATTTAACTGTTAACAGAGATGAAAAATACTTGCTGCTCAGAATTGTTCAACCTAGTGGATATGGATAAGAATTTATTCTTCATCATAGATAGCCATGCATACTAATTAATATTCCACTTGATAAGGGTAAGCTTATTTTATTTGAAATCACTAGACATATTTACCAATAGTATGAATATAGCTATTTACTGCAGAACAGTCCACGTTGGTTAAAGTTAATTTTCTACAAAAAAGTACTTTGTTGAAAGCTGTTTTGTGTTGACAAATAATATTTTCTACAAAAACATGATTTATGACAAAAAAATTGGTATTGGTAGATATTTCTGGAGTGCTTGTATATTAATATTATTGCATTCCTGTGAGGGTGACATAGTTTAGTGAAATTTCTTACTGAATGCACACTGCTCTAGTTTTCAATATTTTGTCTTTTGGTCCCGATTTATTTTATTATTTTTTACATTACTTGGGAAAAATGTCTAGTTCCAGAAATAAGTTGAAATAATGGTGAAAATATTTTGAAAAGTAGATTGTCGACAAATGTGAATATATATATATATATATATATATATATATATATATATATATAGTTTAAAAAGTTTTGCATCACCCAGGTTCTCTGATAATAAATTAGTTCATTAATGGGTTTGGAAGACAAAACAATTCGTTTTTGAATTTTCATTACACCACAAAATTTTAAGCAATTGTAAATATTCTTACAAAATTTCAAACCGTTTTTCATTAGAATTTGTTTACGTTAAATGAAAGAAAACAGTTTCTAATAAAGTGTGTTTTCACCTCTGGCATCAATACAGGCTTGAAGGCGCCGCCGCATGCTGTTCAATTTGCAATTTGTTCACCGGGAACATTCTCCAATTCCTGCCTAGCAGCAATGACAAGCTCCTGGAGAGATCTGGGAGGATTTCTTCGAGTGCGTTCTGCTCTAGGCAGCATGTCCCAAACATGCTCTATGGGGTCCATATCCGGGGAGTATGCAGGCCAATTCAAACGGTTGATTTTCCCACTCTCAAGGTAGTCATCTACAGCTCTAGTACGATGAGGTTGGGCATTGCCGTCCTCAGTTCCTCTCCACGGTCTGATATGGGTATGTAGAATATCTCTAATGTACCAGTTGCCAGTCATTGTTCCTTCAACATAAACTAACTCTGTACAACCGTCAGACATAATAACTGCCTAAAATACGGCACTTTCTTCCTGGTGAGGTATGGGGCGAGCATTAGCAAACTTGGGCAGCTCATGTTGATTCTTGCCAAATAAGAATTTGATGACTATTATTCAGCAGAAAAATCCTGGTTTCATCGGAACACATGATAGAATTCCAAAATTCTTGGGGGAAGCGAATATGTTCTCTCTGGAGTCGACAAACTCGATTTTGATGGGAACTCTTACTGGTCGCCAACATCTCAAGAATTTGTCTTCTTGCAGAGACAGATAGGAGACCCCCAACATGTCTCACTTCTCTCTCAAGTTCTGGGATTGGCATAGAAGGATTTCTTTGAATGGGTAACAATATATCACGGTTCTGCCATTGGTTTGTGATACGCTTCTACCACTTCTAGGTTTATCTTGCAAAGAATCAGTGTCTGGATAGCGATTCCATGTGCGAAAGACATCACTTTGAGAAACGTCTATTTTCTCGGCCACGAATCTTTGTGAATGACCTTCAACTAAAGCCATTATTCTTGCACGATTAATTTCTACTATGTCGCGGCGATTAATTCCTATTTTCTTAACTGTAAAATTCGAGCGTCATGCTCAGCAACAAATGATAACACTGAAAATATTATCTTAAACAAGTGCCCCAAAAACTGATTTGTTGCAACAAAAAAATTTTTCATTTTAACTGATACCCAAAAAGGAAGAAAAAAATTGTTTTAACGGAATTATTCAAACAGGTTGATGCAAAAAAATTTAATCTATATATATATATATATATATATATATATACAGGGTATAATCTTACCTCTTGCACAACCGTTGATATTGCATAAAAAAATAAACAGATTTTTCCTTTGCAATTTTTACGATAAGTAATTATTAAGCAAGAAACAATGTATTACACTCGTCACTCACAGGTGTATAAGTGGTTAGATTACACCCTGTATATGAATGTTATTATGTTAAAATTCCACGACAACAGGTCTAAGCTTCACCGCATAGATTATAGGTGTCACTATCTATAATTTGATGCTTTTCACATTTTTGTACTTGCCGGTAGGTATTAGCACTATGAGATATTTGATACGAATTTGAAAGAGACCACAAGCCGTCCTGATGATTGGGAAACCATGAAACAGCTGTTAGCGGATGGTGGGCTCTCTTGGATTCGTAACAAATTTTCTTTCTCGTTATTTGTTTTGCGTTACTCTGAACGCACTAGGAGTATGACTATTGGTGTCGTGGATTGGCCTATGCTGACATCTGTTGGTGACCTATTCATGTGCACGAAATTTAGTTTCATTAAAATTCCACGACAACAGGTCTAAGCTTCACCTCACAGATTATAGGTGTCACTATCTATAATTTGATGCTATATATATATATTTATTTTCTTTGATTTCTTGACCACATATATATTTTTTTTCTTCCATTTCTTGGAATAAAGGTCTGATTCAGTCAATTCCTATAATTCTTTTTAACGAAGTTTCGACATAGTACTTGTCATCTTCAGGATAAAAACACTGAAATTAAAAACATGGAGTTTGAGACGTATCTTACTTAACACAATATTAAAATGCATGCACTAAAATAATTAATTAAAAACATGAGTTTGAAATATAACACGTTATTTAACACAATATAAAAATATCTGTAATATTTACTTACACATTATTTTATTTAAATTTCTGCATTTGCATCGTACGAAAGTTGTTGAAGGTGTGTGACTTCGATGTTATCGGGGATGGTTTGTTTATCTTTCATGCTTTTTTACCCTCTTCATGAGTAAACAGGATTGTTTAGATTGAGTTATAATATATGAGCCTGACTGTATTTTTTTTGGCAGTATGTAAATATAAGTTTTCATTTGTAACAAAGCATTTTTTTTAGCTCCGTTACTAAGGACGGCTAAAGAAAGTTTAACATAACTTTGGTATGTTCCTGCCTATTTGGAGTTACTATTGATTCCGGTCTGGCAATAAGTTTTATTCCTATTTTCGAAAATAAATGTACATACCCAAAGCTACTGGAATTAACGTGAAAATAGGAACAAAACATAACTGTTTTTCTAGATCTTATAAAAAGGGTAAAAATCTCCTTGGATGGCTTTTGTTAAAGGGGGAAAAGAAACCAAATTCGCGATAGGAAAAACCATAACATTTTTTGTAACCAGCACTAAATCATCCATCAGATTCCCGGTCCAGTTTCAGATTGACGAACAAAAAGTGCGCCGTTCTTACCCTAGAAGGAACAAAAAGAACGCTTTTCTTAGTAAGCTTTTTATTCCAATTTGTCATAGATTTGAAACATAAAAGGCGAGACGAAGTTAGCATCAGGGCTTGTTCCTGCTTTGTGCCTATAAAGCTTCTTCCTGCTTTGTGACCGTAAGGCTTGTTCCTGCTTTGTTCTCATAAGGCTTGTTCCTGCTTTGTGCCCATAAGACTTGTTCTTGCTTTGGGCCCGTAAGGCTTGTTCCTGTTATATTCCCGTGTTGAAGTAAAGTAACATAGAATCTTAAAAGTCTGATAGTGAAAGTGCTCCAGAAGCGTTGATGTATCCGTAAGTGGAAAATTGTGTATCAATTTTGAGCTTGGTTTCCCCGTGTGCTGAGGCACCCGTAAAACATTATTTATGCATAATTGTTATTACCATTTTTCAATTTTTTGCCGTTGAGTTTAAGCTGGTCAGAAGACTGCAGCGTGTATATTCCGATTTGATTTTATTTTGTGCAAAGGAAATCCTCCTGAAATATGTTGATTGATTAATTTGCTACAGTGCAAATATTAGGGTGTTTTATGAGTTGTGACCCTTATATTGTTTTTTATTTACCTGCAAAGTTTAGTTCAGGGTAATATTGAAGCCCCTAGTAATTTGTTGCTTGGGTTAAGGCAAAACGTTTATGATTTATTTCGACTGCCGAGTTGAGTAATGTAAAATTATTTTTCTCTGAAACGAATATTGGTGTCCTCGCGAGAAAGATTATCATTCAAGCTCTTGCGGGCGTTTTATCGTGTGGAATCTTTCACAAGTAGTCTGAAAATTTATCGCACTGGTAATTGTTACGTTTTGTTATCAGTTGTTTGAGTTCAGGGAAAACGCCGAATAAAAACAAATGATGCAGAAGATTACATCTCTCCAAATTGTGAACTTCAGATTTTTTTCATTGGCTGGAGGTCAGGGAAAACGCCGACCTAAAGCCACTGCCTGCCGTGGAAGAGTATTTATTCATAGTTGTCCCATAAAATACTTGCAGAGCAAAAGTTTCGAGTTTCAAAATATATAGCCCTATTCCGGAATTTTTCGGAATAGTATTCATTGCACAATTCTTGAAGGTGATTTTGTAATTATCCGTTCTGTTACTCCACTGAGGGGATTATATTTATTTTATTTTATAAAAATCTCTTTGATGCTTTATTTTCTGTATCCAAGCCCAGTATTTAACGTTGGTTGAGTTCAAAGCATTGATAATTGAATTATTTATGATTAACAGAGGGGCCTAGCACAAGGATCGGAGTGAAGTATCACAACTGGAGATATTACGAACGTGAAGCTCAGAGAATATCCGAGTGGAACGTGGTAATAATTTGTTTTTGGGGTCAATAAGGGTTTAATTTGGAAAGGAAAAATTAATTGCCACAAACTCGAAAAATCACTTTCTGAGACTGTCATATAACCGTGTTATAGGGGCAATTGCTTTTTAGAAGGCTTGAAGTAATACTGATTTACGAACCACCTAGCTATTTAGGATTAAGTTGGGTAAAAAAAATCCGCATTATTAGCCGTGCAAATATGGATATGTATTATACCCCTATTTAAGCTCGCCAGACCGGTAACTATGTTTAGGTAAAACCATTTGTATATAAAAACTGTTGTGAAAATGCCATAATCCAGAATTGAATATACCCTTCCCATTTCATGCAAATCATTCATAAGCTCAGAAGAGAGAGAGTTTCAGGGTTAGAGCAAAGGCATTTCTGTCTGTCTGTCTCTCTAGGGGTCATAAATGCAACCGGTGTATCAAAAATTGTAATTGAAGCCTAGTCTTTTGAAGAATTCAAAGAGTGTCAAAATACCAGACCCCTGGACGTACCGTATCTCCATCTGTTGCTACCCTAGTGCGTGGAGTAAACTACTATAAAATCTGGCGGTGAGATTTGAAATTGAGAAAGGAACATATTTCCTGCATAGTATTCTGGCGTCATAAGCAACACACATTTCTAGGGGTGATGATAGGTTTGAGGATTATCACTTCTGACCCTAGAAAATCAAGTCACACATTATAACTACTAAAAACAAACTTATGTTGATTTTCTTTTTCATGTTTGGATAAGGCTGTAATGTCAGTTTTGCAGTACTTGTGGGCTTGTATTCGTTTTGCAAATATTGTTTTGTTTGACCTATATAGCTTCTTTGACAGTCTTTACACGGTATTCTATATACTATATAAGTTTGTTTTTTGGTATTTCTGGTTTTAATTTTGATTAAATGGTCTTATTCGTATTTTGCAGTAGATGTGATATAGTTATGTTGTGTTTTTTCATTGTTTTATTAATTTTCTTCGATAGTTTGTCTATGTATGGTAAAGGTATATATGTTTTTGTTTTCTTTTCTTTGTCACCATTTTTATTGTAGCTCGCATTTATTCGTTTTATTATTGTTTTTTCTGCAAAGTGGCTAGGATAATTGAATAATCTGAATTACACAGAACTGGAATACCCCTTTGCCCTATTGTCAGCAATATTCAATCTGCCACTAATAATTTATCAAAATTCCTCTCAGAAATGATTTCAAATGTTATTGAAATAATGATTACTATATGAAAAACTCTTGGGAATTTGTGAAATTTGTTCGCAATATAACCGTTCCACAAAATCATATAATAATATCTGTGGATATAGTTCTTTATATACAAGTATAGATACAAAATTAGCGATATATATCATGAGAGAAAAATGGCATGAAATCCAAAGTCACACAACACTAACCTTGGAAGAGTTTTTGAAAGGAATTGAACTTTGTTTAACCTCAACGTACTTTCAATATGAAAATAAATACTACTTACAAATATTCGGAATTGCAATGGGATCTCCAGTTGCCGAGAAAGTAGCAAATCTGGTTATGAAGTATGTTGAAGAAAAGATCATCAAATCACTAACATGCAAACCAATATTCTTCAAATGATATGTAGACGATTGTTTAACATGTATTGCTACTGACAAAGTTGATGAAATTCTAGACAAATTCAATAAATATCACCGTAAATTGAAATTTACAATAGAAAAAAAATAGAAAAGCAAATAAACTTTCTTGACACGACAATAGTACATGACAATTCTGGAAACATTTTCACAAACTGGTTTATTAAACCAAATGCATCAAATCATTACACATACTATTTGTCAAACGCACCCCTTAGTTACAAAAAAAAAAATTATTCAAAATTTAACTGGCAGAGCTATAAAGCTTGCGCACCCAAAATTCAGGAAAAATAATATGATTATTTCAAGAATATTTTGAAAAAAAATTATTGTCCCAACAACTTTGCAGAAAAAACAATAAAAAAAGGAAACATGCAATCTACAAAAAAATTGTGATAAATAAAAGAAAACAATAATATACATACCTTTACCATACATAGACAAACTATTGAATAAAATTAATAAAAAAATGGAAAAACACAACATAACTATATCACACCGACTGCAAAATATGAATATTCAAAATTAAAACCAGAAATACCAGAAAACAAACAAACTCATACAGTATATAGAATACCTTGTCAAAGTACCTATATAGGTCAAACAAAACAATATATGCAAACACGAATACAAGCCCACAAGTACTCAAAAACTGACATTACAGCCTTATCCAAACATGAAAAGGAAAATCAACATAAGTACACTAGCAACGTTGAAATTTTGACCAAAGAAAGGAATCCAAGAATCGGAACATTCCTTGAAATGATACATATAAAAGAGACCCCAACAGCATTATTAATACAAATGATATCAAAAACTTAAGCCAGATTTATGCCCACAAGTACTCAAAAACTGACATTACAGCCTTATCCAAACATGAAAAGGAAAATCAACATAAGTACACTAGCAACGTTGAAATTTTGACCAAAGAAAGGAATCCAAGAATCGGAACATTCCTTGAAATGATACATATAAAAGAGACCCCAACAGCATTATTAATACAAATGATATCAAAAACTTAAGCCAGATTTATAACAACCTTTTTTAACTTTGTTATAATATTATAATGAAAACTGTACATGCTGCCAAAAAAAATACAGTCAGGTTAATATACTATAACTCAATCTAAACAGTGTACTCATGAAGAGGGTAAAAAAGCACAGAAATTTAAAAATAATGTGTAGTAGATTGTAGGGGGATCAATATGGCTCTTCAGCCTCTCCATACCTCAACCTGTAAGGTCTTTTGTACATTACCCTTCATCTATTCAAGACCCGGGATTCCAAGACTCCTTGCGAAGCCTATCAGTTTCCTGGGGATAAGTTGCTGATGTCTGAGGGCATTATCGAAACCCCCTCGAGGAACTTGAGCCTTTTTCGAAACAGCTCTTGCCAGTCGCAAAGCAGGTGTTCTGCAGTTTCAGCGAAGTTCTGCGTAACGGCACAGTTCACGATCTATCCATTTTTTTGAGTTGATACCTCGGAGGACAATGTCCGGTGAGCAGTCCCGTTACCAGTTTCAAGTCTTTCTTGTCCCCTCGAGACGCTGTTTAGCTTTGGGTTCAGAGCCTTTTCGCTTGTCTTTTCCCTGGAACCTAATTCCAGTGGGTTTTAATTTGGTCAGCTTCCCAGCGCCGAAACTCTTCGATGTTGTGGGCTTTGTAAAGACCACAAAAGGGTTCCGGTCCAGAAAATTGAGTGTTGCCCCCTTCCTTGGCAAGGCTGTCTGCTTCTTCAATGCCTTTGATTCCCTTGTGACCTGGCACCCACATCGATTGTTCGTAGCTAGTTGTCCCAAGTCAGTCTAGACTCACAAGTGTGTGACTTTAGATCTTTTAGTGCTGCCTGACTATCTGATAGGATATAGATCTTTGCCCCCCTGAAGCCTCTTTCAATGCATTCTTGGGCGCAAATTTCTATAGCATGGGTTTCTGCTTGAAAAATTGTTGGGGCTTTGCCTAAGTATTTTGAGAGCCTAAAACTAGGGCCCGTTACTCCCACTCCAGCCCTTTCGTCCATTTTGGAACCATCAGTATACCATACTGATGCATTCCTTTCTAGCTGAGGCCCGTCCGTTGTGAATATATGGTGGTTGTTCATAACTACTTCATAATTCACTTCAAAGTCGTACCTAGCTTGCATAATACTGACTTCACTAGAATCACTCCTAGATCATCTACATGTATTGACAACATTATTACTAATGTGGAGGACTTTAAAGTAGGCATCCTAGACCCTTGTCTCTCGGAAATTTTGAAGTTGCAGCAGCAATTATATCCTTGAAAGACTCAAAGTGTCAAGACACAGATGGGCTCACCAGTGAGATACTTAAAGAGGTGTCTGAAATCATTTTAAATCCATTAACAACACTAATAAATCTTATGAATGAATTTTATGAACAAATATAGTATACTCCACAAACATCAATATGGCTTCATGAAAAACAGATCTACAACTGATGCAGTAATGGAAATAATACAAAATGCAATTAACAATGTGGAATGTGGCGAACACACCTCTTTAACGTTGTGGGATCTGAGCAAAGCATTCGATTGTGTCAATCACAATCTCCTTATAAAAAAACTTGAATACTACGGAACCCGAGGAACATCTTTAAATTTCTTTCGATCTTACCTCTCTTCAAGGAAACAAGTGGTTTGTGTGAATGGTACTCTATCAGATACAGGAATTATGTCTCATGGCATCCCTCAGGGATCTGTTCTGGGACCTACGTTATTTGTTATCTATATAAATGACATTTTCGATTATCTGCTTCCCAAAACAATAATTTGCTTTGCAGATGATACGACGATGCTAAATGAAAGTTCTGATGTTGATATAATATTAAAAACCAACCAAGAACTTGAAGAAAAAGCAGAAAAATGGTTCTCACGAAACAAGTTGCAACTAAATAGGAATAAAAACAAAATATTATTATTTCATCAAATAACCGGTTAACAAGTAAAAACTATGTTAAACTGCTTGGCATAACTATCGACGATTCACTCAAATGGGAAAATCATATTGAAATGTTGTGTAAAAAATTGTCCACCCAACTTTATCTACTTCGTAGGCTGAAGAAGGTACTCAGAACTCTGAGCACCGAAACACTAATAAGCTCCTATCATTCACTATTCCACACTCACTTGACATATGGAGTACTCCTTTGGGGTAGATCTTCCCATGCTCTCAGAGCATTTCGTATGCAAAAAAAGGACTCAGGATTATAGCAGGAGTCCCATTCAATGAACATTGCCTACCACTTGAAAAAAAAATAAAAAATCATGCCATTGCCTTCTGAATTTATCCATAAATATTTCGGCTAATAAAGAACTCAAAGGATTACCCTTTATCAGCTTCGACTAGATTTTTTGCCATTCCAAGTAATGCACATAAAACTGCGACTACTCTATAAGGGACCAGTATTGCTGACTTTTGTACACTTCATATCCTAACTAGTACTGTTCACTCCTTGATGTAATCAAACGAGTGTATTTTCTCAACCTCTGATTTCGAAATGATTTTAATTCATAGTTAATAACAACCACAGTGTCCCAAATGGTGGGATACCAAAAAACTCCAGATAATAACCTGATGTTGTAGATTGTGAGGAGGTCGATATGATTACGAGACTCCTTATGAAATGCGTTGATGAAACCCCTCCGAGAAAATTAAGTCTTTTGCAAAACAACGTTTGGCAGTCACAAAGCAGGTGTTCTGCAGTTTCAGTTCTTATAGTAATTGAAAATTAAATGTTTGATCTATCCATTTTTTTGAGGTGATACCCCAGAGGAAGCTCTTCAGCTTGTCTTCGCCCTGAAACCTCATTCCAGGGGGTTTTGATCTGGTCAGCTTCCCAGAGCCGGAATTTTTTCTCAATGTGAGCTTTAGAAAGACCACAGAAGGGTTCTGGGCCAAGAAATCTGGGGTTTGCCTCTTCCTTTGCAAGGCTGTCTGCTACTTCATTGCTTTTTATTTCCTCCTAACCTGGCACCCCCATCGAGTAACCTTACTGTTCGTAGCGAGTTGCCTTAGGGAGAATTTGCGGCCCCAAGTCAAACTAGACTCACCAGTGTGTGACTTTGGAGCTTCTAGTGCTGCTTGACTGTCTGATAGGATATATATTTTGGCCCACCTAGAGCCTTTTTCAAGGCATTTCTGGGAGATCTACCACACACTGCTTCAGATTCACAAAAATAAAAGTGTATATTCTTCCCACTCAGACTACCACAATTACGAGACCAGAAATGCACAAAAACTAAGACAACCCCGGGTTAAGCTAGAAATGTCAGTGCGTAATTCACTGGATATCAAACTCTACAATAATTTGCCTTCCCATCTAGCATCATTGAGCATGAATGTATTCAAGAGGAGGGTAAAAGAATATATTAAAAAAAAATGTTTTTATAATTTACAAGATTACATGAACTGTACATATTCAGATTTATTTCTAGCCTTTTATGTTTTAGACGTTTTAAATGTTACTTAGTGTTCTACTATCACAATTGATATTACTGTTTTTTTTATATACACAACTTAGTACCCATCTGTTTTCTGACTTGACATAAATGTAATTTACATAACATGTTCAAATAAATCTATCTATCTATATTTACAAATGGCACCTTTCCCGACTCCCTCAAACTCACCAAGGTGATCCCTATTTTCAAAAAAGGCGATTCCACAGCCCCAAGTAACTATCGACCAATATCAATTATATCGATTTTCTCCAAACTTATTGAAATTATTTTAAAATAACGACTCCTCACCTATTTTGAAAGCAACATATTTCTGACAAATAATCAATTTGGCTTCCGGAAAAATCGCTCAACTATCAACGATGTCTCTAAAATTATTAATGAAATAGTCGAGGGCTTTGAAAAAGGCTTTTATACTTCTGTAACAATGTGTGACTTGACCAAAGCCTTCGACTGTGTCTCCCACAAAATACTTTTGGCGAAATTACGGTATTATGGTATCCGCGGAGTCGCCTTGGCATTCATAGTCATATCTCTCAAATAGGCACCAGAAAGAAGAAAATTCTAACTCTTCATCTTCTTATCAAGCGGTTCAATATGGTGTCCCTCAAGGCTCTGTCTTGGGCCCGCTGTTGTTCATCATTTATATAAATGACTTGGATAACTACTTAAGCCCAGATAAATGTATATTGTTTGCGGACGATACCTCCCTCATAGTATCAGACAAAAAGGATAGGAATTTGACTGACAAAATTTAAAGCATAAAATCCCGTACGGAGCAATGGTTCTCATCTAACAAGCTCACTATGAATATAGAAAAAACACAAAATATTACGTTTTCTACAAACCATGCAACACAAACTGGTCAATGTGGTATAATACTTGATATGCTTAGGGAAAAAACTATCTGGTACAATTTTCATGTTACGTCAACTGCAACCTATCAGCAGCACTTCCATGCTGAAAACAGTTTACTTTGCATTGTTTCATTCCCAAATGAGCTATGGTGTTATTCTTTGGGGTAACTCAAGTGCAGCCACCAACATTTTTAAATTACAAAAAAGCCATAAGAATCATAGCTAAGGTAGGATATAGAGAGCACTGCCGGCCATGTTTTACCAATTTAGGTGTTATGCCGCTGCCCACTCTATTTATATATAATGTACTTCAAGAAATACACAAACATATTGATTATACTACCACTCAGGGTGAAATTCATCATTACAATAGAAGAAATCCAACTTTCATTAGAAACCCTGCCTACCGACTGAATATATCAAAAAATAATCCATCAACTATAATATATATAATATTTTACCCAATGAAATAAAAAATCTCAGTTTCAACACCTTCAAAGAAACAATAAAAACATATCTTTTGACACAAAGCTATTATTCCATAGCAGAGTACTTGGGTGCTGATCATAACTCAGTGACTTGCTCTCCCCCATAAGCTTAATCAAATTTTAATCAAAAACACTTTTTATTTATTTATACTTTAAGGGCCCACTGGCCTCATTAGATGTTCTATGTTTGTTGAATGTTACATGCTGTCTTAACGTCATATATTGTATTAATATTATTTTATTATATTTATACTTATTTTATCCTTTGGGCTTGTACCTGGATCCTAGGGAAATATTTTCCAGAATCTTCAGATTTCCAGCCTTGAAGTTTGATGCCTGGTGAAGTCTGAAGGCACTTTTTGCCGCTTCTTTTGGAAGATTCAGCCAATACCTCTAGTGCTGCTGTGAGGCACGTGAATATTGCCCCTGTGATTTACAAATAGGCTAACTGCTGCACTTTCTGCAGCTTGATTTGTCCCGAGTGCTGTTGGGTTTTTGGTCACCATACTAATGAGGCATAACCAGTATATAATTTTCGGCTCTACGGCACGTCCAGGTTGCCACTGGAGCCTTGGAAATATTATTTTTAATATGACTGTTCCATGTTAGTCTCTGGTCCATTATGATGCCCAGGTATTTGACTTCATTGGAAAAAGTTAGCTGAGTTCCATTTAGGGTTGGGGCTTTCAGTTCTGTTATTTGTATGCCAAGGACTGTTGTCGAACTAACTTGATGTATGGAGTTGTAATTACTTGGTTTTATTAGCATACTTCGATCGAAATGTTTATTTGTGTGACTAAATCTAGTGAAGTAAGTTTTCTTTGTATTAAGCACCAATCTATTTGCCAAGAACCAATCATTTGCATTTTTTATCTCGCTATTTGCCACTGCAACTGATTTTAGTAAGTCATTTTCAGATATCAAAATAGATGTATCATTCGCATACATTACACAATGCTGGCTTCTAAAATCATTCACATAAATTATGTATAACAGAGGTCCTAGTAAGGAACCCTGAGGAACACCTACGGCGCTTTTTACTCTTTTTGACCTGGAGTCATCTACTTGAACATACTGTACTCTATCCTTAAGATTTCTGTTGAACCACTTTAAGACATTCCTCTAAAACCATAATTTTCTAACTTATCGAGCAATATACTGTGATTGACAAAGTCAAAAGCTTTACTTAAATCCAGAAAGATACCCAATACTTTTTTGCCTTTATCAAGTTCTTCGTAAATTGTGTTCAGAAGTCTGATCATTGCACTGCTTGTAGATTTACCTTTTTGAAAGCCATGCTCGTCAACGTTTAGTAGGTTGAATGTATTCATAAAATTGAGCACTTCATTCGCAACATATTTTTCATAAATTTTCGAAATAGGGCTGAGTATTGCTACTGGTCTAAAATTTTCGACTTCACTGGTACTACCTGATTTAGAATAGGTGTAATTTTGGCTACTTTGAGTTTTGTTGGGAATATACCTTCCTCGATAGAGCAGTTTATCAAATAAGTTAGGGGCTTTGCGAGTATTGTAGCACATTTTTTCAACAAAATTGTAGATATTTTATCATGTCCTTGAGAGTTGGTATTTTCAGATGAGAATAATGTTTATGATTTCTGGTTCTGTAGCAGGTTTAAAGAAAAATTTGTGGTTGTTTGAAGTAGTCATAGTTGTATTTTTTATGCTCTCATCATCTTTGGTTTTTAGTAGTATGTTAGGTATATTGCAAAAATAATTGACAAAGTGGTTAGAAATTAATTCTGGATCATCCATCACTTGGCTATCTATATTAGTGACATTTTGTTTTATATTTGATTTATCTTTTCCCTTAATCATGTTCCAGGCGGTCTTTGATTTATTATCAGAGTTCCTTAGAATATTGTTATTGTGCATTCGTTTAGCTATATCCAATAGTTGGTTATATATTTTTTTATATTGTTTATAGTAAGAAATAGCATTTGCATTTCCATTTCCAGTGTCATTTTATAAAAAAAAATTAGGTTTTGTCCCGATTTTTTTTTTTAAAATTTAAAATAATTTACTTTTTTTTTTCTTTTGAATTTGCATCATTATTTACAGTTTAAATGTTTTGCCAATTTTCATTGTTTAATAGTGACTTAAACCGAGTTATATTACTCTCGTTCAATAAATCTCTGCAAGTTTTGAGCGTTTTATTGTTTTCTTTATTTGCATACTGATAGATATAATTTGAGCGAAATGATCACTGAAATGATTATTGATTACTTTGGTATCAAAACTGCCCTTTTCAATGTTAACACATACATTATCTACATGCTTTGCCACGAGTTTGTTCATATACAGTCGGGGATATACAGTACGATGCAAGTAGATCACTCAGGTTCTTCAGATTTGCCGAGTCAACAAGAAAGTCTACATTAAAGTCACCGCATAGGATTACTTTGAATTTACAAAATTTTTTGAGACACAGTTTTATGGATTCCTCTAACTTTATGATGAAAATATTCAGGTCACTATCAGGTGTCCTGTAGATTGTTAAGATTATAATATACAATTCTTCATTAAACTTACATTTTATTTATTTATTTATTTCAACGGATAACTCCAATTGTATAATTATTATTATAATACATATATATATATATATATATATATATAATTGAAAATGGTAATATTAAAAATAAAAAATCGCAAAGTTAACATTAAAAATTAAGAATAAAACATCGCAAAGTTATGTGACAGGACAAAAAGAATAAAATGAGATCAAAATATATAGTAGATTATAGTAGATTACAAAATACAATGAAGTGTCTTCTTGAAGTTTGCATGTGTTTGTGAAAATAGATCAACCGTATCTTGTATATCATTATAGTCTCTTTGCAATCTGGTCAAAGGAGGATTACGTGTTCTTGATACAGCATTCAGATTCAACTGGCTCAGTAATTGTGGACAATCAATACTTCCATTGACTAGTTTGAAGAGAAACATCTGCGGTTACTAAGGCTACATAGATGGAGATCTGAAGGTAAGTCTGCCTCAGTATTGTGCTCTGTATATTGATTTTTACGATATGAATAAATTCTCAAAAATTTAGTTTGAACCCTTTCTATTGAATTGCTTGAACGGTATAACTTGGTGACCAAACAATGGATCCATATTCCAGAACTGGTCGAACTAATGTGCAATAAAGTTTCGTAAAAGTTCCAGGAGAAAAGTTGTAGCTATTTCGAGTAATAAAGCCGAAAGTTTTGAGAGCTGTATTCACCATATTATTAATGTGTGATCTAAAATTTAAGGATGAGTCAACTAATATGCCCAGGTCTTTGGCATTCTCTTTCTGTATTAAATTGGTCTCATCAATTGGATATTCACTGTTCACTTGAAAATTTCGTCGGGAAAAAGTAATATAGAAACACTTTTCAATGTTGACATACAACATGTTCAGAGATGTCCAATGAATGAAATTATCTAAATCAGTTTGTAAGAGGAGAGTGTCTGTTGAGTTATTGATTTCACGGAAGATTTTTAGGTCATCGGCATAGAGAAGGAAATGAGAATGAACAATATAATTATTTAGGTCATTAACAAAGATGTTAAAGAGTAGGGGCCCGCAGTGGGATCCTTGGGGAACTACAGAAAGTACAGGAAATGCAGATGAGAGATTATCATTGAGATTATGATTGAAAACGATCGGTGAGGAAACTCTGCAACCATGTTACTACTGAGATATTCATATTCATTGCCAGCAATTTTTGTATCAATACGTTATGACTGACTCTATCAAACGCTTTCGAGAAGTCCGTATATATACTATCCCCTTGGGATTTTCCTGCAAAGGCGTCTAATAGAAATTCAGTGTACGATACTAAGTTAGTCGTTGTAGACCGTCCTGCTTGGAAACCATGTTGTTCTGGAATAATTATATTTTTTATTTGATATGACAAATATGTCGATACCATGTTGTCTAACATTTTAGGTATGGTTGACTGAATACATACACCTCTGTAATTTTGAATATCCTCGCGGTTGCCTGATTTGAATATTGGGGTGATGTAACTGTTCTTCCAAAAATATGGGAAAACTCCACTATTTAGCGAAAGATTATAAATAACCTGGATGGGTTTTGTCAGCGTACAAACGCAACATTTTAGTAAGATAGGGGGAATGCCATCTGGACCAGAAGAGACTTTATTCGGAAGTTTCGATAATATTTCAAACACTTCTGTGATCGAAAAACGTGGAAGGAGGAAATGATTGAATGGCTGGACTGAATTTTTGAAATCGCTTAAGACAAAATCCGGATCGTCAGACCGGTAGACAGATGAAAAAAATTCTGCGAAGAGATCAACAACTTCAGATTCTGAAGAAGATTTTTTACCATTGAGTGACATTTGGGAGGGATAATCACGAGATTTCTTTAGTTTATTTATTTTCATCCAGAAGGATCTAGGATCTTCAATAAGATCATTTTCCATCCGATGAAGATAATTTTGATGACAGTGTTCTGACAAAATTTTGCAATTATGACGTAAATTGGTAAAGATTGTATAATCATTATGATCTTTACTTATTTGAAATTGTTTGTGAGCTTTTTTCTTTTCGATTGTCAACGCTTTAAGACCAGATGTAAACCAGGAAATGTTGAAGGTTTATAGTATCTAACTGGAACAAAAAGTTCTATTCCCTTATATACGATATTATAAAAATGCTCTAAAATTACTTCTAAGTTTACTTTGATGAAGATTTGTTCCCAGTCTATAGATGCAAAGAAACCATTCAAGGATATATAATCGGCATTTCTGAAATCATAGTAATGCAAACTTCTAGAAGAGTTGTTGCACCTAACAGATATTGGAATTTGAAAAAAGTATGCAGGATGATGATAATTATTATCTATTAATAAGTCGACTGCCGTATCTATATGAATATCAGAGTTGTGTGCAAAAATTAAATCAAGATAAGTATTATGAACATTCGGAATGTAATTAATTTGATGTAAGTTCAAAAACGAGAAGTTTTCACATACTAAGTTAGCGTTAGAGAATGCTGGACAGTCAACTGTTACTCCCTTGCTATCATTGGAGCATTTTGCTTCTGGTAAGTTGTAGTCACCAGCCACAATGATAGAATGCTCAGGATATGTTAGGGACACATCTTCAACTGATTGGCAATGTAGATCATATTTCTCAGAATTTGAATTGGGTGGCAAATAAATAGCACATATAATGAACTTCCTATTGTTCATAACAAAGGAGACAAAGATTTGTTCAATTGTATCACAAGTATTTTGTATCAACATAGATGGTATAGATTTACGAACAGCCACTAGAACCCCGCCACCACGAACTTTAAAACTATTGTGAGAGTTACGGTCTTGTCTATAAATAGCATAACTGTCAACAAAATCCAACTCACTTGTATAAACGTCCGAACTGAGCCATGTTTCGATGAGAATAATTATATCATAATCACATAGGATAATTGCATTTTTCAGAGTATGAAGTTTGGTTTTGATGCCACTTACATTCTGGTAATAACAGTTTATGTTTGAAGGGACAGGATTTAATCTCCGTTTTTTGCTGGGGGACTTCTGAATTCTGCAATATGTGGTATTCCATATCGATATTTGACAACTAAATTATTTTCACCTTTCCTTTTCTGCTCATTCAGTTGTTCATAAATAGATTTCATATAGTTTCGTTGGGACGGTGTGAGATCAGCAGCGATTCTGATGTTTGGGAAGTTTTCAGAGAGGTTTCTTTTATTTTTGATACAAAACAAGGCATCTGAATCATTAGATAATGTAACTTTCAAAGGTCTGCTTCTATTACTAGCTTGGCCCAATCGCCATACTTTGAAAGGCATCAAATATTTGCTTGCATTTGAGAGTGTCCTGTTCAATCCTCTCCTTGAAATTTCTGGATGAGCTTTCTTCAATATTATGGATTAATATGTTGCTAGATCTTGTAGATCTATCTTGAATTTCTGCATAAAGCGACTCAGCACTCAAGGATGAGTTGTTGGATTGAATCATTCCTTTCAAGTTTTTGTTGGTTTCAATGAGATCATCTAAATGTCGACGTAGATCAGCAATTTCAGTTCTTAATTTTGGAACTTGGCATAATCCGTTGCAACAGTCATCGCAGAGAAACAATAACACACGTTTTTTAAGTTGAAGACATTTAACTTCTGAAGCTGTAAGTCCACCGCATTTGCTGCATAGTGGTCTTTTACAGCTATCACAGTTCCATAAATCATCTTCATTTTTGTTGTTGTTGCACTTGGAACAGGTAACCAACTCTTAACCTAACTTTTTGCTTAAAATGTGATCTTACAGCAAAATTTGGCAAGTTAACCACTGATTTAATTCTCTGACTGTTCTTCACTACTATACTAGTCTGTATGGTGTTTTTTGTTATTCTTTGAGCTTTGAGTTCGAAAATACTTGATAATATTCACAGACACATGTACATTGTCAACATAACCAAGAATGTTTCGTTATGCTGGCACATTCGAAAACTTCTTCTAGTAAATTTTGCATTATTTTAATTTGCTCGCATTGTATGCCCTTTCTGGTAAAAATTGCTACCCCTCCATGAAATTTATTTTTTCTGCAATACGAAGCCGACAGATTAAACTCTTCTAACCTAATTGATAGGATTTGATCAGACTTACACCAGTGCTCACTTCCACATAGAATATCTACTTTAAATTCATCTAGAAACAGTTCTAATCTTGTAGTTTTATTACTGATGCTTTGAACATTTTGGTGTACAATATTTATTGTCTTTATGGTTTTGGGTATGTTCCTTGCTATGCTATCCTTATTATTAGATCTACTTGTTTCATTTCTTATTGGATTATGGTAGTGTGATTGTGCTCCAAAGTCAGTGTATTTTACATGATCATAAGGTTTTGATGAGCTTTCGATTAATTTGTTCAGAAATACATTTTTGAGAGTATTTAGCAACTGACAAAATTGATGAACCCTAACTACTGGTTTATTATTTTCTCTATTTGTAAGATGCTCTGGTCTAAAAAATGTATTTCAGTTCCCCGCAGTCTTTTCTCATTATTTACTCCTGTACATATCAACCTTATTTTAAATTCGAGGAAATGCCTGTATCGATGGATATATCCCTACCATATTCAAAGAGTTCAGGCACTACTCCCTCATGACTTTCCATTACGTATCAACTTTTGTCGTTGGTTTCTCCAATGCCTTATTCAAAATCCTTTATTTGAAAATAAAATCCTGTTTACCGACAAAGCAAATTTCTCACGCAATGCTATGCACAATTTTTACAACAATCAGTTGTGGTCAGAGGAAAACCCCCATGCGATACAGGAATCAGATTTCCAAGAACAGTTCTCTCTTAATGTGTGCGCAGGAATCTTCTCTCTTAACGTGTGGGCAAGAATCCATTCTTTATTCCGGGAATATTAAACAGAGAGAGATATCGTCATTTTCTTGAAAAAGATTTGCCTCTTTTACTGGAAGATGTGCTTCGAAACGTAACCCAATTGTACAGTAGAGAAAATATCGATAACCTTTTTTTTTACTTGAATATCCATATGTGATTTTTATAATGTGGGATACCACATTATTGTGATAATTGGAAATACATTGGATATTATAAGCAACCAGAGTTTGATTTCTAAATAAACCCATCCACAGAGTATTTTTCAAATTGTCTATAATTTATGTATACGTTTTAATCTATAAGTTCTCAGTTGTAGTAGATTATTTTTCTAGTTATGTTTAACTGAGTAGCGTCCAAAAATAAGAAAAAAAGTCACAAAATAATAATATTTAACATCACACTATATGAATCTATTATGGCCAGTTCCCACACGAGTCTCTTGTTCTGAGTAAATTAGCCGAGGGAAAATAAAGTAACATCTTGTCGCTATATAAATAATGGCCAAAAGACCCGCTACAACATTTCAATATTGTGTTAAGTAAGATATGTCTCAAACTCCATGTTTTTAATTTTAGTGTTTTTAACGTGAAGATGACAAATACTATGTCGAAACATCGTTAAAGGGAATTAAATGAATTGACTGAATCAGACCTTTATTTCGGAAAATCGAAGAAAAATATATATAGAGATAGTTTCTCGGGTTTCTGTCAGCGTTCTGTGTTCTTGGTCCTCAAAACGTCCAATTTCACGACTTTCGCAAATTCACATTTGCCATCTTCAGGTGATGTCTAGAAATTGATTTTTCGAACTCGACTAAATATATATATATATATATATATATATATATATATATATATATATATATATATGTGGATTGACGAGTTCCGGGACATTTTTTCGGGTTTAAAGTATGATTCAGGGACAACTGTATAGTTCCGGGTCAGTCCTGGAAGTTTTTTATATAATCCGCATAGTTCAGGGACGTCCCGGAAGTTTTTTATGTTTACTGAATACTTCCAGGACATGAATTGAGAACTCATGTTGTCTAACTGAAATACCTACAGGAGATGTTTTCAAAAGTTGGCGCAATACCCAACGAGAAAAAAGGATGAAAAGGAAGTTTGTTTATCCAAATGTGTCGCGTACAACAGATCCAAAAACGCAAGAATACCTATTTTGAGTTCCAAACTAAAAACGCGGCAAGTTTTTGAATCTGCTCCTGATATGTCTACAGTTTTTCTTTTCTTTTTAATGCATTTTAATAGAAGCTTCACCTTCAGTAAACGCTTAATTAATTTTCATTCATATCTGAAACATTTAGCGAAAAATAGTAGGTATACTTTATTTTGATTTGATTAGTCGTATGGGGTCGGCTTTAAAATAGCCCCATGGTAAATCCTGCCTGTCGTAAGAGGCGACTAAAAGGATAACCGTAGGTGGAAGATGGTCTCATCGCCCGGTGAAATACCACCATATCGACTTTGTGTGCTGTGAAATGGACCATTCCATGTTTTAGTGTTCGGTCGATACTTTCCGGTCTCCCTCTTTCCTTTTCCCCAATTCCTCCTTTATTTTCAGGTGCATCTAATAGTAATAATGATGAAGTCTCCTAGAGTAAAACACTCCGGAAGTAAAATACCTCTCCATTCGGATTTCCGGGCGAGAGGTACTCGAGGGGACTCAACATTAAAAATTAATTTTTGCAACATCCGCGGACTCAACAAGAACATCAATGACGTCCACCATCACCTACAGACGGAAAAACCGGATATTCTGGCTCTAACAGAAACACAAGTAAACTCGTCCACCAACAAGGTCCATATGCTTGGTCCTGGTTACGAACTCCATTCTCGATTCAGGTTCAAAGGTGGAGTCTGCCTTTACGCCAAGGCTAACCTTTCATGCCAGCGTGAAGAGAGTTGGGAACCGAAAGACTTTGATGTGATGTGGTTCAAGCTATCTGATACCAAACTGACTAAGTTCCTCTGCTGCCTTTACCTATCACCTAATGAACCTTCATATAACGAACGACCTCTTCGAGTTTTTATCACTCAAACTAGACTACATTCAGGAGAACCATCTAACAGCTGAAACCATAATCATGGGAGACTTTAATGTACATAACGCTGCCTGGCTCAAATTCTCTAACAAAACAGATGATGCAGGTCGTCAAGCCGAGGCCTTCGCCATCACTCATGGTCTAGAACAACTGGTCGAGCTACCAACCCGCATCCCTGATGTCAACAACCAGTCTGCCAATACACTAGATCTTTTCCTCACCACCAATCCTGACCCGTATAGAATAGAAGTTTGTGCCCCACTTGGAAACTCTGACCACACCCTCATCTCCACAACATGCTCTTTCCATTTACCATCGAGCTGCACAATACCACCCCGTCTCATGTGGCATTACAATTCGGCCGACTGGGAAGGTCTTCGATGTTTTTCTCAGCGTTTCCATGGAAGAGAGTTTGTTTCTCTTCAGTAGATCCAACACGATGTGCTGAGACAATTTCTGAAATCATCATGTTGGGGATGCAAACTTACATACCGAATACCGAAAGAAGAACATCATCCGATAAGACCTGGTTTAACAGAAACTGCTCTAGAGCTGTGGCTTCCAAACAGGCAGCATACCATCGATGGCTAAAAAATCCGGGCCCTGAGACCAGAGCAGCATATGTCGAGGCTAGAGGCATATGCAAAGAGACAATAGAATGCTCAAAGATGCCCACAATGCCAAAATAAGATCAAAACTTGCTGAATGTCCTAACGGATCCCGCTCATTTTGGTCTTTCGCCAAAGCTGTGGGAAGAAACTTCACTTCCAGCTCATTTCCTCCTCTAACCAAAGAAAATGGAACACTAGCAACGACTGCCCAGGAAAAGCCAATATCTTTCGCCCTATTTGCTGGAAATTCCACTCTGATTCATCGGAAAACAACCCCGAACATTACACCTATTGACAGTCACATGCCCGGATCACCTTTGCCAACGTACTATCAGAAAGATTTTGCTGGGTCTCAACACCAACAAAGCCTGTGGATCTGACGGAATCCCGCCGATTGTTCTCAAGATGTCTCCCGAACTAACACCTGTTCTTTGCAAGTTGTTCAACCACTCTTACAATTTGGGGTATTTCCGTCCAATTGGAAAATTGCAAGAGTACAGCCAGTCCCTAAAAAGGCAAAAGGCCCTACCTAGCAACTACAGACCCATCGCACTGCTATCTATTATTTCAAAGGTCATGGAAAAAGCCATCAACATCGAGCTCATGAAATATCTGGAAGACTCAGGAATTGTCAACGATAGGCAATATGGCTTCCGCCATCAGAGATCAACTGGTGACCTGCTCGCTACGCTCACATATATGGCAGCTATCTATTGAAAAGTATGGAGAAACTTTAGCTGTGGCATTAGATATCTCCAAGCTCGATCGAGTTTGGCACCAGGGACTCCTCGCAAGCTTCCGCTTATGGCTTGCCCCTCAGCTGTGTTCTCTGCTTGCTAGTTTTCTCTCAAACAGGTCTCTCCATGTAGTGGTCGATGGAGTTTCATCTGACACTCTACTCATAAATGCTGGTGTTCCAAGGATCCATTCTCGCACCAACACTATTTCTACTTCACATCAACGACCTGTTGAAAGCAACTTCATGTCCAGTACACAGCTTTGCCGATGATAGTACCCTCCATACGCTTTCTCTTCCAGGGCCCCTATATCAGCCCGTGAAACCAGAAATGAACGAGGAAGAAATGTTAATAATATAAATATGGACTTAGCAACAATTCTCGAATGGGGATCTAATAACTTGGTAGAATTCAATGCAAACAAAACACAAGCATGTCTTTTCTCTAGAAAAGCCGATCTCACTGTGCCTAACATAACTTTGTCAGGAGTAACATACCACTGAAGCCATCCATATCGATGCTTGGTATTACTATCAGCAATAACCTTTCCTGGGAAAATTACGGAGGTCCATTGCCAAAAGTGCATCCCAAAACTTGGTTTTCTGTTTCGTGCCAAGAGCTATTTCACCCCAGTCAGCTGCTTATGATCTATAAGGCACAGATCCGACCTGTCCTGGAATACTGTTCCCATATTTGGAGTGCGGCACCTAAACATATCCTGAGGCTATTGGATTCTGTCCAAAAGGGCAATTCGTCTCGTCGGTGATGCCTCGCTACAAACTCGCTCACTTGTCTGGAACACCGTAGAAAAGTTGGCGATTTGTCTCTATTTTATAGATATTTTCATGGGCTGATGCTCTTCTGAAATATCAACAATCGTTCCTGCTTTGGCAGTCTCTTCGAGATTAACCCGCAAGTTCAGTCATCACACCCTCCGTGGTCACTTTGGAGACCTGCAGAACATCACTTTCCAAAGACTCGTTCATCCAACAACAGCGAGGCTTTGGAACTCATTGCCTAGGGAGGTGTTCCCCGAGGCATACAACCTTCAGAAATTTAAGACGAACACCAACTCCTACCTTCTTTCCCTAGGTTCCCACGATGTTCTCTGAACATTACAGGATATCCCTTTTCGTGGGAACCAGAACATAAAAAAAAAAAAAAAACACTCATAAACTTGATATTTATAGGAAACGTATTATCTGGTATGAATAATTGTCAGTTCTTGGTAAAATTCTGACAGATTGTTTTCAATTTTGACCTTAAATTCATAATCTACGATCTCAAAAATCTTTAGATACCTATTTTGAATAGAATCAAACCATAAATCATTAAGCTCGGCCACCATCTTGAATTTTTCAATTTTCCCAAAAAATTCATAATCCCCAACCTCTAAAACCCGTAGATAATTATTTTGAATAGAATCGACCATAAATCATGAAACTCGTACATTATCTTAAGTTTTCCATTTGCGACAAAAATTGCATAATGTCCGACTGCTGAAACCTCCATTTAATAATCACAAAACTACGACTCAAATAACCGCTAGATACCAATTTTCGATAGAATCGGACCATATCACAAAATACGTCCGCTATCTTGAATTTTTAATTTTGACTAACAATTCATAATTTCTCTCTCCGAAAACCCTCAGATACCAATTTTGAGTGGAATCGAAGCATAAATTAAAAAAAAAACAGTCGGTAACGGGCACATTTGTTTAATAAAACAGAATCTATATAATCACCAAAGCTAGAATATAATGAAAAAACTAAAACACTAATAAAGCGTATTATAATAATTCGTATATTTCACTCGTTAGTGTTAATATAATATTTATGTTCTGTTACAATATTCTTGTGCCGCTAGCCGCTACATCATAACCGCATGTTAATATATCTTTTGATACAACGGTACTTCTGGGAAAACAAAAACCTAGACATATAAAAATACATATATGGTTAGATTAGTTCCAGGACATCCCTTCCTTTAGACTATAAACAAAGGAAATATTTCCCGGTTTTTTGCATTACAACTTTCACGGGGATGTACGAAGGCTTGTGCAAAATAGTGAAAATCTGATTTATTGGAAAATATTAACAGGATATTCATTAAATCAGATGTGGAATCATCTGCGACTGAAAGATGAACTTTAGTCACCATCTTCCATCGTTAAAGATAATCTCTTGTTGGGTATTCATGTTGAAAAGGAAAACATTCTCAATTAAATATTGAATAAAAATAATTTTCTATGAATTGAAAAATCATAGAAATGAAGTTATTTTTTGTGAATGTCTAACAGAAAACAACTACTTCCCTGGCTAAAGCCACGCTGGACATTGAACTACATCTGATGGATATTCTGAAAGGAGCCTAACTCAGAAAAAAAGTTTGAAATTGAAAATTTGCATTTTCATTCAGATAGTTACTTGATTTTCTATTCCAGTCTTAATTAGGAACTCATATAATAATAATAATAATTTTTTATTTCCTTAAGACAGTTACAAACCATATGGAAAAAGTCAGTTGCTTACATTCGAAATGTTTATATATCTACACATGTAAATTTTGAATAAAATAATACTAAAAAGATAAAATTGATTTCACAGCAGCCTTCTACGACAAATATTCATCCAGTCTATAAAAACACTGTTCTGTCAAAAAGGATTTCAACTTATGTTTGAATGATTGTTTTGTGAAGCATTCTTTCACATTTGAAGGAAGAGCATTGTATATTCTAGGAGCCATATGACTGGGAGATTGGTGAGTTATTTTGAATTTTCCAAATGGAATTGAAAAGTCATTCTTTTGTCTCGTGTTGAAATTATGATTTTGTTTGTTCCTCACATATATTTCATCAATATTGTCAAATACTAGCATACTCATCTCTGATATGACTGGAATTAATATTTTCAGTTTTTTAAATATATCTCTGCATGAATCAGTCTGTGAAAGCCCCGTCATTGCTCGTAAAATTCGTTTTTGTGCAACGAAGATATCTTTTGCTAGGGTAGATAAACCCCAAAATATTACACCGTATCGTAGCCTACTCTCAACTTGTGCATAGTAGAGTTGTGTCAATTGATCATATAAATGAATGAGGCAAAGAAGAATGTTTTCCAAAACAGAGTACTCACCAGAAATCATTTGTAACATCGACGCAAGGGAGGCATCGCATTCACTAGGTCTTCAATACATTTTTGTCGACGAAAATATATTTCATGCTTCAACGATCAACAGGAAGACCGGGAGGAATGGGAAACATATTTTCTAGAAGCAATTCCACTGTTCAAAGAAGGAAAAATGTAGAAACATTTCCTTTGGAGAGACAATTCGATTTTTTTGACATTGAAAGCTGTTATGGGATATGATAGATTGATTTGTTTAAAAATATGAACAAGATGTTCATAAAATCAGATGTGTAATCATCCTAATTAAGACTGGAATAGATAATCAAATAACTATCTGAAAAAATGCAAATTTTCAATATTAGATTTTTCTTCTGAGTTAGGGTCCTTCCAGAATATCTATCAGATGTGGTTCAATGTCCAGCGTGGCTATAGCCGGGGAAGTAATTGTTCTCTGTTAGACATTAACAAAAAATTACTTAATTTTATCGTGGATTTTTCAATTCACAGAAAATTATTTTTATTCAAAATCCAATTGAGAATGTTTTCTTTTTCAAATTGAAATTATTTTGTGATTAGTAGAGATAAGTCAAGCTATTACTTGCATCAGTGCAACAAGTGTAGGTAGGTGTTCTTTTGAATTCAAAAATGTAAGTAAAATGTCCCAAAATTTATAAGGTTCCTTCGGAAAATAAGTCCTAACGGGGAATCAAGCCGAATAATCAAAAACTATTTGGTACTGAAACCTTAATGAATGAGATATCAGCGAATCTTGATAGATAACACATTGTACCATACACAGAAGTGAGAAGAGACAGTTTGTCTTGGACTGACTAAACTGTAAAGATCGGTATTGAATATGCACGAAAACATAGAATATTACAATGGTAAAAAGGTAATATCATCTAATCTATCTATATATCTAACAATCACTCAATTACGCTTACATTTTCTCGTATTCGTACGTGTATTCAGTAACATAAAATAACCGCTCTACACTGATCTGGAACTATACAATTGTACCGGAATAATACATTAAACCCAAGAAAATGTCCCAGAACTAATCAATTTACAAATATATATCTGGCATGAGTTGCAAGATTGTTATTTTCTGCACCATAATGAATAAGTTTTATCTTTTTACCCATAGTTAATGATGATTTCATATAGCTGTAACTCCATACTATTGGGAATTTCAGAAGCTGTCCAAGCATTTTTACAAGTTTGTCAATCAAAAGTGTGTTTTCAGTTTTTCGAAAAGCTATTTGGAATTTAAAGTTATACACGTTCGTTTTTCCAATAGGTATACAATCTGTAAGTATTCATTTTTTCAAAAACTGATTAGTATACATACCAGATAACATTTCTCATAAGTTTCAAGTTTATGAGAGGTCAAACAAAATGTTGTTGAACATTTTTCGCTAAATGGTTTAGATATGAATAAAAATGAATTCAACATTTTCTAAAGGTAAGCATTAATAAAAATGCATTCAAACTGTCAAGCCATCTCAATTTCAGCCTTTCAAGCAAGCAATACCCAAAGTTCACGCTTCTAGTGACCGGGACTATATATTAAAGACATCTTTAATATTCGACAATGAGCTATACAAATAATGAAAAGTAACCTGATTCAAAGAGAAATGCTCATTGCAATAAACCTATAGAATAGGTATATTGTGGATCGAAGATCCATCAGAAAACAACTACTTGCCTGGCTAATGCCTCCACGCACATTGGATTACTGGAGCATTTCTGTTTGGATCAGGATACCTTTCATTATTTGAATAGCTCATTCTCAAGCATTATAGACTCCTTTGATCTACAATAACATAAGTCACACATCTAAAGAAATATTTTTTTTCTTTTTAGTGCATTTGAATAAAAGCTTGTTTTTCAAAAGCTTTTCATTTATGTTTATTCCTGGTTACATGAACACAGTTAAAATTATCTAAGAATTGAAATTGTATTTACTCATATAGCAGAGGTACCTTGTTGAAATATTCCACCAGTATTTCCCTCTTTTCATTTGTTACATACCCCGGAATCATATATTATTTTTTAGTTCTATTGTTTTCCTCAACCTTGTGAAATCGAAACTTACTTTTAAATGTTTTCAATACCTAATGAAAACTTCCAGTGACCAAGAAAAATCACTTTGGTAATCTCAATTGAATAGATTTGTAACGAATTCATAATTTTCCCTTTTTTCAATATCCTCGGAAACTCCAAGTGGCATACCTATGACCAAAAAAACATGAATAGATACATACGTGGATTACTTTACCGATTTGTGTCAATCAAAGTGTCCTGGAAGTATACTATTTTCATCAATATTATTTGTTAAATGAAAATGCTCTCATATATCTTCAATTTTCAAATACATGAGGATAATCTTATTGATATATGACTGAAATATCATATATACATGGGTGAATTACTTTACCGATTTGTATCAATGGAAATGTCCTGGAAGTATACCGTTCTTCCAAAAACATTTGTCAAATCAAAACGAATTCAAACATTTTTATTATTTCATAACCCCCAAAGTGATATATAACAGAAATAACCTATATACGTCAGATAATTACTTCACTGATTCCTAATCCAATGGAATGTCCTGGAAGTATACAGTTTTTCCCAAAACTGCTTTAGAATCAGAACGGCTGTACATATTTTCAATTTTCGGATATCAATGGGAACCCCAACTCATATATGATCGAATTAACCTATATACGTCGATATACAAAATGTGTCCCTGAACTAATCAAATTACAAACACATATATATATATATATATATAGTGAAAGATAGTCATTGCTGACTAGTTAGGTGTAACAAATTGATTATTGGGGTATGCAGCAAAAGAAAAAGTGTACTCTTTAAAGTTTGTCCAAGCTTTCGGAATGTTTTATTTCCATCTTCAGGGATAATCTTTGTTGAGATTAGTTTCTATGTTGTTTATGAATGTTCTTCATGTAAAGTACGGTGAAATATAAGTTCTGAATTATATATATATATATATATATATATATATATATATATATATTAGCAATACATTTTTGTTATTACATTATTTTCAACTTAGCACTTGGCATTCCATTTGTTTCATATATAGAATGGTGTTCAGTCAACTGCTTGAATCTAAAGATGAATTTCAATCTCTCACATTACTGCACTAATATGGTCTGGTCAATAGTTCCAAAAATTGAAAATATAATTTGTTAAGAATTGCAAAGTTCCTGTATGAAATTTGGCATTTGATGATATATTGGGGTCAAAATACGCTTCTGATCTGTTCTCAAATGAGGCTTGATGTGTTCTCAAATGAGGCTTGATGTGTTCTCAAATGAGGCTTGATGTGTTCTCAAATGAGGCTCTTTGAATTAGTGTGAAATATCCAGCAGAAACAAATTATCAAGTGGCAAATTCCATGGTTACAATAGTATAACAAGTGAGTTTGTATTCATTTAGTAAGACTTACCATTGACAATTGTCCAAATTGTGGGATGTGGAACTCGTTTGGTAAAGGACTCGGAGCTCCAGGACTACAAGGTGCCGAGTGCCTACCTCCAGGACTAGGCGATGATTGAGGGCTAGGTCTTGGACTCCTGTAGTCAGCAGTTTGCTGTAACTAACATAAAAACATAAGTTCTTTTTGCTGGGTCTGGGTGTTAGTATCGCTGAGAAGGGCAAAATCAGCGTATCTAACAAAACATCAAAATGAAAAAGATGATACAAAATTATGGACAGGTCTGAGCAACTTGATACCTTGCGGGAACCAAACGAAATTAATGAATACTTTATAAGTATTTTTGATAATTTAAATAACTGCGCCAATTTTCAAGAGAACAATATATATTCAAGTAAATGACTTTATTATAACTAATAGCATATTACCTATACAACAATCCAGATTTATAAAATTCATAGTACAACTTCTGCACTCTCAAATTAACCGATAATATAGATAAAAATTAGATAAAAAACTTTCAGCTGTTATAATTAACTTGGATTATTCCAACGCTTTCAATTTGATTGATCACACCTTACTAATCTCCAAATCAACATATTATTGATTAATACAAGTGCACTCTCCTTTTTCAAATTCTAAGGAACTTTTTGGAAGATTCACACCTTAATGTCCTCAGAAGACATGAATACTACATGATAGAGTACCTTCGCACCGCAAAAGAATCAGTAAAAATTTCCTCAATAGGACCATTCCAGGAAGATGAATAGGAAACAATAGTTCTATTAAATGGCCGTTGTGTTCACCTGACCTCACTTTTCTCGATTATTCAATATGGGGTTTCATCAAGGACAAAGTGTTTAGTTTGACTTTTGAGGAGTTACTAGATTCAAAACGCAAGATTCAATTAAGTGTGCACGCAGAGCTATCACTCACCGTACGCTTCAAAACTGTGACAAAGTTACCATTTTCAGGGCAAAAATGTGTTTGAAGAATGGTGGCGTCAATTTGAAAACATAATTAGACATGTTGTGCATCGTTTACTCTACAAGTCTGGCAATACGAGAAAAATATTTTTTGGCTCTTTGACATAAAAACATTATGTAGATATCAAACGTCCTTACTTATTATAGAGCTTTTTCATCTCAAAATATTGAAGTAGTTTTCAAATATAATGTTTCATTCAATCACATAGTCTGGTAGTTTTTTTCAATTTCATTGGTCAAACCTTGAACCATTGGTGTGTATGGACAGAAATATGGAAAAAATAAGAGATATGATACATATCTGAATTATGGAAGACAAAGCCTATTGGAATTCTTTTAAAAAATATATATATAGGAAGTAAGACTTATCTGAATTTGTTAGACATTTTATGGAAGCACCCCCGTACTTTCTTAATTGTTGACGTTAAATTCACAGAATCGATGGTTATACAAAAAAATGGACACACATGATATAGACTGCCCGCGAACAGTAATGGAAAAAATTATATTAGGAGGGAAGATAGGCTGAAAATTTCTTCGGATTTGTGAACAGAACAATAATAACACTACATAAAATGATTTCAAAATGTTAATAAATAATCAGCAATTCAACTGTGTGGATTTTCCATAACTATATTTTCTAAAGAAAAACTAACGTATCCAAAGAGATTTTTGGCCTATCTTTTGTCTTCTCATATTTTTTTAATGATTGTTGTTCTATCGCTGTAAGCGTGCAGTGTATATTACTCGGAATAACTTCAATTTATTTGTATTATAAAGGATGTTCCCGAAAATAATGCCTTCCGAAAGGGTATGTAGAAGACGCCATTTAGAACAGAAAGTTCTATTTTTTTTTTCCTGAAATCACATGTTCTTACAATAAATGAATATCAAAATGTATATCAAAAAGTGATAACTGGCAACTCCCCACTGATCATCATTATTCATCTGCCACACCGCAAAGAGTGCAGTTGAAGATAAATGTTTAGTATTCACGTAATAACTTGAGAGTTTAAATTTTTGTCGTAATGGCTTCGTTTTCCATTCAGAAATATCACAATATGCTAACTTTTTCCAGATAAGCTCATTGTGATGTTAATGCAGCAGTAAGACTTTATGTTGAACAATATCCAGAAAGGTGACAGCCACATGCCCGAAGTTTTGTGGCTTAGTCCCAAAGGCTGTTAGAAACTGGTAGTATGTTACCAAAAAAGACGATTTGGAAGAAAATGTCAGTGATCATATATTCTTGATGCAGAGGAAAACATTTAAATATTGTTTAACAATAAGTACCCACAGTCTGTGGCTCTTACAATAGGAGCAATAATTTTTCCAAATAATACACTGTTCAGAGGAAATCATGCTATGCTACTGTCACGTTTTCGCTTTTTTGTGGACTGTAAATTTCAACGTAGTTTCAAATTATTGGTTATGGATTGATTTCCGGACATGCAACAATTGGGAGAGAATTAAAATGGGTCCTAGTTCAATAGACGAGAGTGCACCAGCTGGTCAGCGACATTTCACATTAGATCACACACAAAAGCTTAAACATGTTTCATGAGTGAGAGTGAAGCTTAGTGTTTATTGTGAGGTGTGACAATTTTCGTTGAGTAAGTTATAAAGTAATCTTAAATTTAAAAAAAAGATGAAACAAGAAAAAAAAAATTACCGTTGGTGAAGGTGAAGTTGGCGGACACTGTTGATACCAACTATGCAGTTGCTGTAAATTCGATGAATCTACCATATTAATGACATTCTTATCTAGCTGAATATTCTGAAAACAACAAAATATATTATTACCAAAAATGTGCATATCTTTTCTTTTGAAAAAAGAGTGGAATAATAGCAGGGAGTATTTTAAATTTGAGTATTTAGGTGAGGACTTACTGTCTCTTATACACAAGAGTCCAAGACCATCCTCAACTTTTGATTGTTCAATACAAATAAGATTTTTTCCTCTTAATTCAAAATCAACATCAGAAGTTATCTATTACAATCACATTCGATAAAATGTTGGAAAATAGAATGTTACGAAAATATTCACTAATTGATATAATTTTATTTTATTCCATGAAAATTACTAAATTTTACCATATGGCATATAACCTTATTTAATGAAACAAAACACATTAGCCAGATTTCTCACTAATTTACAAAACACAGCAGAATGAAATAGAAGATAATAAATATAAGGGCAGTGCAAAAACTATTTTTTCCTAAAGCACGATTTTTTCAATTATTTTCCATTGACAATAGTCAACATATTATCTATTTCATAGCCAATCAGATAAGTTATTTCAAAACATAACCATATCAATGAAAAAAAAACCTTATTTTATTTATTACATAGAATACACTGCTAATTCTTTGATAATTGAAAAGCATAACATTTATGACATAATTGTGAATTAAAAACTTACATTATTCAAATTTTTATTTATCTGTCAAATTACATTGAACAAAAGGCACAAACCTGCAAGATTAAACTTTACATTCTCACTACCTCCATGAATATCTATAGCATTACCGAAGATAATGTTGAAGTAATGCTGCAGTAAATATTTTAAGTTTAAGTTCAAGTTGTTCAAGCAACGTCGGGCGTGGTTAGTACTTGAATGGGTGACCACCGGACAAGGAAGTTCCACGTTAAATGTCCTAACAACTGTAGCGTAGTAGCATATTCTCAGCTGCAGGCGTCTTATCAATGAGCACGAGATAAAACGATAGATATGCCGTCCTTCGGAGGAGACGTTAAGATGTCGGTCCCGAGTTCATGGATGTTGAGCTCGTTAAAGAACCCTACCTCTGAAACAGAGGATTCGGCAAAATTTCCGGTTGGGAGGAGTGTGCTCACTGGCGTCGGTGTTTAGCCTTGGTAGCACAAATAGGCCGACATTAAAAAAAAAAAAAAGTTGTTCATCGAACCAAACCCCCCTTTTAGACCAAGAGCCAGCAAAAAAAACACTTATGATTAGCCTACTTTTTGAGAAGTAAGCCAGTGTTATAAATAACAGATCAGCGCAAGTATGGCGGTCTGTAGATGTCAAAAAAAACGATGCTCTTGGAGAATGAGCTCAATGGTAGTTCTTGTTTTAAATTATACATAAGACAGCCAAAGTATGAAGGAGTTGTATGCCATATCGATGCAGCATCGCAAACTGTCCGCCATACTCAATTAAAAGTGACATTTTTATGCTCTCTTAAAATACGAGCTCAAAGCTAATTTTTTCATCACTGATAATTACCATGCCATATTGTTTCGGTGTCGCTAAGTACCATACTGATTCAAAAATGTAAAAATTTTCACTAACCATGTATTATTGGCACAAGTATGGCGGTCCGTTTTTATGACCCCTGTGGTCCATTTTGATGAATAGAATCAATGCCATACTGATAGGAGGTCGTTAAATGGCTGTCATGCTGAAAAAACTATTTTTTTATAATATTCATATCATGGGCAAGTTTGGGAAAATAATCTAGTCTTTACATTAATGAAGAAGTGATGTGAAATTACATTTGCAACGTTCTATGAAAAATTAGGACTTAAGTTATTAAAAGAAATAAAATGAAATTGATTGTCCTCATTTTTCATAAAACGTTGTAAATGTAATTTCACATCACTTCTTCATTAATGTAAAGACTAGAGAATTATTTTCCAAAACTTACCCATAATATTGTAAATATTTTGAAAAAAAAAATGTTTTTTCAGCATGGCGGCCATTTAACGACCTCCTATCAGTATGGCATTGCGTCTATTCATCAAAATGGAGCATGAGGGTCATAAAAACGGACCGCCATACTTGTGCCTATGATACATGGTTAGTGAAAAATTTTACATTTTTGGATCACTTAGCGACACCGAAACAGTATGGCATGGTCATAATCGGTGATGAGACATTTGTTTCTATCATTGAGTGAAAAAATTAGCTTTGAGCTCGTATTTCTCTTAATTGAGTATGAGAGTATGAGTATTACCGTTGAGCTCATTCTCCATTCAAAAAATTGCGCAGCTCAACGGCGATACCTACGGGCCGCCATAATTGCCTGATCTGTTATTTATAACACTGGCTTACTTCTCAAAAAGTTTTAACTTTGAGCTAATCATACGTGTTTTTTTGCTGGTCTGCTGGTCTCTTGGTCTATTTCTTTCAGGTAAGTATATTCAAGAGGGTCATGATTCATTTATATACAGAATGTTTTTGGTATTTGAAAAAAACTAATACGGACACCACTTCAGTAATTAGATTATAAAATATTTAAGGAATTCAAGACACTCCTATAGTTTTTGACATCATCTTTAAGACCAGATTTGTGAATATTTGTGTCAAGTGATGATTTGAAGAGTAGAATAATACTCATTTTTCAACTTAGGTTCAGGTAAGTTGAAATCACCAAACATGAAGTTTTTGCCAATGGAAAGTTTGTCATTAGTTTTCCCAATTCCTGGCAATGAGACACATTTATCTAATTGGTGGAATATGAACACCACCTATGACCACGTTTTATTAAAATTGAAATACTTTTCCAGGCTTGGCGACAGTCAGTGTAAAAAATTTGGGGATCTGGTTATTTAGCAGTATTCGCGATAGAAAATAAGATCTCAGCGCCAACTATCGGAAGACGAGGAACTGAGAATCACGGATAAGTGTTTTCGAGTTTGCACGGGTTTATATGGAGTTTTTTATTTATTTATTTATTGAATAATATCCATACAGGCCTATCGACCTAATTACATGAATAGTGCCTATAAATTAGCAATGTATACGGCACACATGCGAACTTAACTAAAATAAACTAAATATTCTAAATCATGAACAAAATTAACCTAGGGGTTCGAGGGGCTGAATGCTCAAAAACTTTTAATACAGATACATTATTTATATAATCCAGTATTAGTTTTCGAAATCCATTAGATGTTAAATTCCAGTCTAATGTGATTAGCGAGTTGATATTATTGGCCGTGCGAAGCATGATTATGAGAGGAGCCCTCGCGGATGTTGAAACTGAAGGTATGTATATGAAACATTGTTTGAGTTCGAGTCGTCTTGAAGGAGCGTTGAATGGAATTAATGACACAATTTCAGGAGAATTTGCTAAGTTGTTCATAATTTTATATAGAAATAATATTATTAGAAGAGTTCTCCGACTGTCCAGAGAATAAATCTTGAATTCTTGCCTAAGCTGAGTTGATCTGACTGTATTATAGTCCGGTCTAATATGGTGTCTTCTAAAATACAGATATCTCAGGAATTTGTTTTGAATTTTTTCTAGTCTTTGGAGCAGTGTTTGATATTCTCCATGCCAAATTATAGAAGCAAATTCCAATTTTGGTCGTACTAATGAATAATAGAGAATTTTCATGGTTCTTATGTTGATAAAAGGAGATGTCTGTCTTATTATGAATCCAAGCATTTTGTTTGCTGATTTAGTTATACTTTCAATGTGAGGAGAAAAGGAAAGTCTATTGTTATATTTTACTCCGTACATCTCTTCAATGATTCATCGTGCATTCTATAATCAAAATTAATGGGATTTTTTTGACGCGTTATAGTAATGACAGAACATTTACCAATATTAAAGTTCAATTTGAAATTGATACTCCACTCAATTATACTATCGATATCTTTCTGAAGTGCCACACAATCTCTAACTGTTAGTACTTGTTTAAATATTTTCAAATCGTCAGCAAACAGTAGACACTTGGAGTATTTGATAACTGTCGGAAGATCGTTTATAAACAAGAGAAAGAGTAAAGGCCCTAAGTTAGATCCCTGTGGCACTCCAGAAGCTGCAAGAAATTTACCAGAAGTATTTCCGTTATGTTTTATCACACAATATCTATTCCTCAAATAACTTATAAATATCTTCAACATATTTTTCGAAAAGCCGTATTTGTTAAGTTTTTGCAGTAGACAGTCATGGTTTACCTGATCGAACGCTTTGCTAAAATCTGTGAATATAGTATCGAGTTGTTTTTTTTTCTCTAATGTTTGTTGGCATAGTTAGTAAATAAAAATAAGTTGGTATTTATGGATTTTTTGCTCATGAAGCCATGTTGTTCGTCAGCTATTACATTTTCTACATGATTATATAATTTGCAGTAGATAATTTGCTCAAAAAGCTTAGAAGGTGCACACATAATAGAGATACTTCTGTAATTCTCTATATCCATTTTATCTCCCGATTTATGAATTGGAGTACAGATTGAGGTTTTCCACTGAGTAGGAAAATGAGATGTTTTAATAATCAAATTAAAAATATGTAATAAAGGAGATTTTAGCCACTCCTGACAACTTTTCAATACGTATGGTGGGATACCATCGATACCGGCAGCTTTTTTCGGTTTAAGCTTTTTAATAGCTTCTCTGTAATCAGATTTTTCTATGACATTTATATTGAATGTATCGTTCACCCAGCTAAACCATCTTCAAAATGATCTGCATATTTTGAACTATCTGTACTATGAACACTAGCAAAAATTCTGCGAATCTTTCAGCCGTGTCCCCAGTCAATGTGTTATTTCCTCTGAATTTAAAAGTATCCACGTTGGTACTATGCTTTCTTTTGCTTAACATAATTCCAAAACAATTTACATCAGATATCGAGTTTTCCTGTACTTTTTTAATATTCTTTTTTTCTTCTATTCTTATCCAAGATTTCAGAGACTTTCTGACTTTTATATACTTGTTATTGTAGTGATTCGACACATTTTTCAGTTTTCTATCAGCAATTTTTCAATTTCAGTGATTCTTTTATTTCTTTCGTGTACCAAGCGTGGATATTTTTTATATTCTTTATATAACACAAATTTTGGTACACAAGAGCTAAATATATTATTAACGGTAATATAAAAATTATCTAAGGCTATATTTACATCCGTCTGATTGATAACGTTTTCCCAACTAGCTTCTCTGAATAATTCAGTCATAACCAAAAATCCGCTTTTTTGAAATTAAGTGTTATTTCTTTAGGGAGTATTCAGGATCTTTCATAAACGCATGTTGAATAGTGATTTTATTTCCAATGCTGGATGGAAAATATCCTCTTTAACAAGTGGTAATGGTTCTCTAGAAACTTCACATGAATTTTGGTGGAACTGATTACCAAATCCAAAGTCCTATTTTGTAAGTTAGTTATTCCATTGAATAGAGAAAAGAATTGAAATTCATGAAATCAAATAAAACACTCGAATTTTGGCTCGGTTGAATTTTGTAGCGTGCCTTCAACTTCTGGTATGTTAAAATCTCCTAGGATATATACTTGATTCATATCTTCTATAAAATCTTGTAAGAATTCAAAACATGCCTTATATACGTTTACCAAACTTTTGGAGGAATATAAACACAAGCAAAACTCGTTTAACGTTACCTTTTATTCTGATTTGAACAATAAGTGCTTGAAATCAGTACAATTCTTCGCCACTTTCAAAATCTTATATCTTTTTTACAAGCTATAAATACTCCGCCACCCTTGTTTTCTGTGTGAAATCAAAGTTTCTATCAGCTCTCAATAAGCTGTATGCATCCAAATCAATTATTTCCCGTCCAGCACTCTCCCCAACCAAGTTTCTACGGCCATGATAATATCATAATCAGCTTCTGAAATATTTTTATGTAATTCTGTTGTTTTGGTATTCAACTCCTGCAATTTTGGTAATAAACATTTAGTTCGTTCATTTGGTTAGAAACTCCTAAATGCTCTCATAAAAGAAGAAACAAGAAAAGGCATATCTAAAGTGTATTCCATTTCAAATCCGTGATAATACAAACGTTGGTAGTCAGAGAAAAAATTCCTGTTTTACTGTAGTTATCTTCAAAACCGATTTGATGAAAAAGCATACCTATTTTTAGAACCTATACATAAAAAGATCAAATATATATTATAATAAAAGATATCTATAGTCCGACCACTCTGATCAAATACTGACATCTTCTTACGTGCTGGATGAGTTTAACCACATTATTTTCTCTGACATACAAAGCGTCCTCCTCTGGTCCAAACATCACGTACTCCATATTTCTTTCTTGCAAGTTGTAACAGTTTGTATCTCATTGCAGTTAGATCTTCATTGATGAAGATTCCCGAATTCTTCAATAGCTTCCTGGCCCTGATAATTTCGTTACGTTTCAAGTAAGACACAAATTCAACTAATACAGTTCTAGATTTTTCACGTTAGATTTTCCTACTCTGATATCGTTACTGATATCTGCTATTGTACATTTTACTTTCAACGTAGTATTTACTATGTTGATAACAGTCGACACTAGTTTTCATTCTGCTTTCATTAATACCCACGAATCTCAGTATTTTTTCTTTTGATTTTGCTCCTGTTCATCAATTTGTTTTCCAAGTTCCATAATTTTCGTTTCATTTTTATTTACAGCTCCTTCCAAGGCCCCAAACTTGTCGCATAATAAATTTAGTTTTGATTCCATTATCTCGAATTTTTTATCAAATTGTTCTTCAATTTTGCCCAAGAATTTTGCACATACCTTATTTATGATTATCTCCATGGCGTTTTCATCTATTTGGTTCTGTTGGCTTGATTGGCTTAGATTGCGTGTTTTACTCATCTCACACTGTTTGATCAAACTGGTAATGCTACCCCTCCGTTCCTTAAGGTTGGGAATAAATTCGAATCTTCTTGCTTGTTATATAAATCAGCAAATAGGACGAATGCAATGAGCACAATCCAAACTCTAGTATTATATGTTTGGAATTCAAACGACAGCAATGGTACTATTGAAATTAAATAAGAGAGCAGGAGTTCTATTCGCAGGTGTTCACACGTGAACGGACATTTCACGATTTTTTTGGTTATCGCCTCATCTATTTTCGAACTATTTGTTAAAACTAGCTGTTTCTTTCAGTGAAAAGTTATTGTATTTCAATTTAAAGACTTGAAAGAACGTTTTGGTAAAGTGATTTGAAGGTATTTTATCTCCGATTAGATTTTAATGCTTGTTGTTCGTTGAAGTTTGGGGTTATTTTTAAGATGAAACTTGGTTTGATGGATTTCTTCGATCACCTGATTGTATCACCGAGGGAGAAGCAGTTTTAAACGCAGGACATATAAATTTATGTGGAAGGATGAACTCTGATCATGACAATATCAAAATGTATGCCCTTTGCCTTCAGACAAGTGCTCTCTCCTCAGAACCACATCAGATAGATTGGAACTTCATCATTCAAGATGAAAGAGCCTTGATTGATACATTTCATTGTTCTTGCAAAGCAGGAAATAGTGGGAAATTCAAGCACATATCAGCTGTGTTGATATATTGTACAAGGTAACAATATTTAAATTGACAATCTTTATTATTTTTTCTAATAGTTTTTGTTTCAGGAAAAATTTGGAAGAGCTGGAACTGATTTCTCAAACTGACGTAAAGTGTGTTTGGGATACCCAGAAACATTCTGCAAGCTGTGCCCCTGAAAGAAATGAAAGACTGAACAACACGAGTTGTATTTCCCCATGTTCGGCAGAGACTATCACCAGAAAAAAACTCACGTACAGGAACTAGAAATCCAAGGGTATGGAAATATTTGACGTTAATTGGCAGAATGAAGTCAGATCCTCAATTAATCGTAAATTATGGATCATCCAAAAGCACGGGAAATATTTAAAAACAAACTTTGTCCATGATTCTCGAGTTCTTAAGAAGGACGGTAGGGGGCTATTGCTTATTTTCTATCACCGTCCTAAACAATTTTATTTTAGATCTGAAATGTATTGAAATTTAACACAAATTTTTTTTATTTCAATTTTCAGTTTCATTCATGGAGTCATGATGCAGCTATAATAAAAAATGGTATAAAGCCTCACTTATAAACTTACTATAAAATGCATTTCCTTCACTAATAATGGAATTGAATCTCCAATCAAATGAGATGGACTAGAGTTAATGACTAAAAAGACCGAAAAAAAAACGTGTTGAGTGTAACATCCTAATGAGAATAAACAATAACAAATGGACTCGGATATGTTTTCCTATTTACCTGTGAAATATTATCGTTTGATAACAGCTCTTTACATCATATAAACATTATTACCCCAGTCATTTGGTATTTTTACCCGGAAAGTTTTCCGGGAGTTTTAAAAATTGGTATTTTTATAGATTTTGACGGGCTCTTTTCGAATTTTTACTTTGCCACCTCGTTACTTTTCCGCTTGCGACGCTATTCTGAAAAAATGGCGCTCAAAACAGTTTTTTTACAATATCTCATTTCCGACGAAAATAGTTATGTAATAAATTAAACTAGATATTTTTTTTGTAACATCAATAGTTTTAGCGTACGAGGGCCGCAAAGTCTACTTCAATTTCCATCATGTATCGCATCAATTCAAAACTCATATTGGTGATTCAGTGTAGATTTGTGTTGGTTTGCGGCACTCGTACACTAAAACTATTAAATTTTACAAAAAAAAACATAAATTGTAGGAAATTTTCTCTAGTTTAATTTATTACTGTCACGATTGTATCGTAATAATAAATAATACTCTCAGAATGAATCAACTTTTAATTATCTTTTCGAAAAACTGTTCTTTATTATATGACAGTCCGTCACTTCTATTATTAAACTTTCCAGGTAAACCCCGTTTTGAGCACCAAATGACTGAAGTATATGTAAATATAAAACTATATCATTAATTTACACAATTAGTTTGATTTTTCTTTGGTAATTCACAAAATAAATACCATATCTGAAACGTAAATACAAATTCTTAAAATGCGACTTGGCAACAATGGATGATATTATGAAAATATGTTGCCATCAGATATATTCATGCATTCCCCATCTAAAAAATCTAAGATATACGTACACATATATATATTTTCGCGTTTTTTAATGTCCTATGAGAGGTATACAATCAATATCCATGTAAAATATTCAAGCAAATTATTAAGGCTTATAATATTTTCTATCACTTATTTGAAAGTGAAAATAAACACACAATATTTAGAATTATATAAATACTTTTGGGTTGTAGGTAAACAAATAAACAATAGCTTTTACAAAATGAACCACTGATAATTCTGAGTAATTCAAATTTACCTTCTAAATGTTTTTTAAAATGTTGATACTGTCACGGCCCTACCTATTCAAGAAGGTTCCAGCAGATGGCTCTGAAAATATTCGCATGTTTTCTACGTTTTGTCCAACTAATCTACATTAAACTATTGTATATTACCACTAGTAAGTTAGTTTAGATTAAGCTGATAGAGTAAAAGAACAGTGAAAACATTTCAAGGTAAATGGTGATTTTAACTGTAGAATATGCATAGGAGCTTATTATATAAGGATGTTATTTTTGTGGTATCATTTATTTTTAATAACCCAAAACATCTTTACTGCTCTTCTTTAACAATTTCAACTTTTGTAGTATTTTGTTGTTAATAAATTTTATTTTTCCCACTGCAACCATTGTGTAGTTGGTATTGTCACATCATAGTACAGCTACTCTCAACAATGTTTTCAAAAATATAGTGACCTGTCATTTTCGCAAATAATTTGGGAGATTTTATTAAACAATCTGAAACAATAAATTAAGATATGTATATACAAAATTGCGTTTCTTCAATATCTCTTTCTATTTCCATTCATTCAAATAGAAGTTCAATGATTTCTGGAAGTCTCTGAAATTCGTTGAAATGATTTGGAGGTTTCAAAATACTTTCTTGGAAGAACAACATTTTGAACAATTTTTAATACTTAAAACTGCCCAACTGAGAACTCAATCTCTTTATGAACAGTTCCTCTTGACTTGAAAGAAAAAAGAAAGAGCAAATGACCCTACTATTATTAAAAAAAAAACAGTGGCATTAGATTTAGAGAATAAACTTATTTTCATTAAAATTTACCCATTCATAAGATATAAAAACATGTTTCATTTCGACTTCAACACTATCAAGGGCAAAAATAAGATGAAGAGAATAGATTAAATAATTGGAAATTAAACTACAAACCTTGTTTGTATCTTCGCGATGCTGGTGGTATCTAAATGGTACAGTTAATTGATTCTGCAACAATAGTACAAATATCATGCAAAATAAAAATAAGAACATGCAAAATTATAGTAAAAAAAGCTTTATTTGGGAAAAGAAATCAACACATATTTATTGTGTTGGATCCCATAAGCAATGTAATACTCGTAAGGCTTAACATAACAAGAAAGTGTCATCATCAAACCCAATTTCAAATTTTTAACTAAATTTAAATTAAAATGCTTATTTTATATTGGTTTGAGATATAAATTAACTCGAAAAAATAGAGATACTTTTCAGGGCAAGTTTGACCAATCCATATGTATCTCAAAAATGTTAATGTGAAAATTGGAAGTTGCTTTAAACTTATTTCAAATGGATTGCCATTTTTTACTCAATACTCAATATACTCCAATATATTACAAATAAAGTTGTTAACAGGTTTTGTTTTTTATAATAAACTTATGTTAATTCTATAGGACTTAACTTATGTTAATTCTATAGGACTTAGGTTGGTACCTAGAAAACTTAATTTCTGTATGTACCAAAATATTTTAATAATTCTAATACCTATATTTATGATTAGATCATAATCAGCATCATTTGCTTTTTACTTTCAATTATTAAATTAAACAGACAATTCAAAGTTCGAAATCCACATGAAATGTTATGATTCTAGACACTATTATATCTTAAGATAAAGCAAACTGGTTCAATTTCAGTAATTGTTCAGTCACTTGTGCGACCTCTGAAGACCTGTGCATATTAAAAGACTCAGAAATCCCCTATGTTCTGTTTTATAACATTTCGGAGTCCCATAGTTTGCCCCTTGCCAGCCTCCCACCCAGGTTACTTCTAAAGAAAGACAATTAGGAATTCGAACAGGAGAAATGGCAACAATCATCTGAAGCTATACGTTAGGCAGAGTAGAAAAATACGAATTTTGAAAAGTGTTTTTAATATTCTAATGATGTTTTTTATGATTAATTTATGAATGATGTTATATATATGTACACATAGATGAAAGGGAGGAATATCGAGGGGATTGTTAAAAACAAAATGTTACCATTCAGAAAAAAGAGGACATAATTAGCAGGGCAGAAGCATCTATAATGCAAATCAACAGCTGGCTGAAAGAGCACCATCTGGAACTAGCAACAAACAAGACTGAACTCGTGATCCTTAGAGGTCCACGAAGGAGGGAAGAAAGGAAGCTGGTCCTCAATATAGGGGGTGAGGCCCACCAAAGCAGTGCGCTACCTAGGGGTGATACTAGACGACCAAATGAGATTTGGAGAACACATAAAGAGGGCTGCAAAAAAGACGGAGGAGAGAGTGTCTGCACTGCTGAGGATTATGCCAAATATAGAAGGTCCAGGAAGCGGCAAAAGAGGTGCTAAACGGTGTGGTCCAATCTATTCTACTGTACGGAGCACCGGTGTGGCACGCTGCGATGAGGGTACAAATCCACCAAAAAAAACTGGAATCGGCACAGCGACGGATGCTACTGAGGGTAGCGAGCGCCTACCGTACAGCGTCCACAAAAGCTATACAAGTGGTAACAGAGAACCAACCAATATATGAACTCGTGGAGGAGAGTTACATCCTCTTCAGAAACGGAAATGGGCACCTCGAGCTAAACAAGAGAAGGGCTAGACAGGAAACGTTAGACAGGTGGCAAACGGCGTGGCAGGAGAACGAACTGATGGGGCAGTGGACGAAGAGACTAATTCTGGACCTGCGGACATGGGTTGCGTGCGGGCATAGAAGATTGAAATACTTCCTGACACAGGCACTAACAGGTCACGGATCCTTTGGGACATATACATATAAAATAGAGAAGACAAATAATTCGGAATGCCGATACTACGGAGTGGAAGATTCACCCGAGCACATTCTTTTCCATTGCCCCAGATGGGAACGACCCCGCACTCAACTGACGCATGAGATCACTCCAGTCAGGGGAATAATGGAAAGGAAAGAGATGGAAGAAAGAGCGGCCCAGAACGAAGAAAGACGATAAGGAAAGAGAACTGAATGATCTGACCACCTAACACCTGTGATGTATATCTTCCAACGATTCCAGGGTGCCAGGGAGAGCACAGGGGAGTTTTACCAGACCATGATAGACAACATGGAAGTGGCTGGTGCCTATGAGGGGGGTTTCCCCCCTCTCAAAAAAAAAAGTTAAATTATGTGATTATTTGCCGGATTGAGATGGTGCACCAGGTTCATCCAACCCTAAAAAGGCTAAACTAACATATAAGAACCCTAGAAAGCAGTGATGAAGAAAATTCGATTTGCTTGAATTGAGTAATGATAATTTTGTATTGAATTCGGAATATGAAGGAGAGGAAGTCGATTTAGTTGACACAGGTAAAGTCGATTGTAGATATACCTACAATTACAGATAATAAACTTTTTGTAGATATATTTGCTAATGTAGCAGGGAGAGCGCATTGAAAATCGACCCGAGGGCGTTTTTGAACCAAAATAGACTGATGGTCCCATCAAAATGAAACAGTTTCAATTTAGCAAAATAAATGCGGAATAGATTTTTTGACTTGGTTTTATACTATGTGCAATCTTTTATAATATTTTTATTCTGTTTTTAATGTTTTTAATGTTTTTAATGTTTTTGTAACCTTTTTTACTAACGTTACCGATACTATTTCGGTTACATTTCATTTGTTTACCGAAGACATGTTTTATTTGTGTTTTTATAATAATAATATTTTCATTTATTCTGTTGCTTTATTTCTTGTAATATCTAAAAGCAGACAGGTACCTCCCAGAAACTTTTCATAAAATAGTCAAAAACCTCGGTGTATCCAATCGGTGTTAGTCAGCATGACCATGAAATTCTTAGCCAGGTCCACCTGAAACCGATCAGTGTCACGCGTCAAAAACAGATAAGCTCATCATATTTATTATGTGACAAACAAAAGTCGATTTCTGATGTTAAACTGTATCACATTCACAAAAAATACACCGGACATACTTCTCAGTTTAGTCAGCAGCGAAAGTGTTAATCTAAATGTCAATCCTAGGAGAACAATAATTTCAGAACTTTTAGGATTCCTCATCACAGACCGGACTATGGCCAAAATGAGTCAAAAACGTATATCTACGTTTTTTTTCTTTTGTATCACTATGTTAGATGAATATGTTTATCATCATTGAAACCAACCTCAACAAAGTTGTAAGTAGCATAATGTTTCGCACTTGAATATGTATTACTATTGTTTTTTTTTAAATCTATTGTAGTCTCCCTGATGATGGAAATAAAGATTTCCGAAAGCTTGGATAAACCTTAAAGAGTTTACTTTTTCATTGCTGCTTACCCCAATATCCCTAGTTTTGTACCTCCCCCACACACACACACACACACATATATATATATATATATATATATATTTATATTTGCGTTTATACAGTCCCGTTTCGGTACATACTGCCCACGAATCCAGACCAAATCCTACGAACTCAGACCCGGCCTCGGGCTTGACAAGGTTTAGCTATGTAAAACTGTCTAGGGGGATTGGGACACACATGGGACAAAATAATGGCCGGGTTCGGAAAAGCGGTGAAATGATGATTTTTATATTGATTTAGTTCTATCACCGAGCGTGTAGGCGGCGCTTCCGGTGGAGAAGCATATGGTATATAATGCCATGCATTTTTGCGACGAATACCATCCCGAAATTTGGCAGCAGCGCCGTTAATGTGTTGACGAAGTTTCAGCAGCAAGTTTGAACCCTATTGTCGATATAATGTAATTTTTGATTATTTGAGGAAACCTTTATTTCACGGAAAATAATCTTTGAAAGACTAATTTGTTGACAGCTCTGTTCACTGTATTCCTAAAAAATTTCCTACAAATAAACATTGAGCAACAAATTTAAAATGGATATTTCCAAAGTTCAGCTTTTGAAAATATTTTATTCAACTTGCTTCATTCATCTATCCGGTTCAAAACTTGTTAGTAATTTGGCCCACATCTAGTCGTTTGATTAATTTGAAATTTGTCAGTTTTTCATAATTCCGGTGATAATGCATTATTAAATTTGTGTTACGGGAAAAACACAATGGTGGGTCCAAGATGTTGGGCGAATTATGTGAAATGGTCTGATTCTAATCAAAATTGGAATGTGGGAGTTTTTGGGATCGGAGATTATGATTTTTTTGACAAAGTTCATAAATTCAATATGACGGCTCCAAGATGACGTACGAGTTTTGTGATTATGGTCCGATTCTATTGGAAATTGGTATGTGGGGTTCCTTGGTATTGGAGGTGACAGACGAGTTTTGTTATTATGGTCCGATTCTATTCAAAATTAGTGTGGAGGTTTTTGGGGTCAAAAATAATAAATTTTTCGCGAACGAGTTTGTGGTTGAAGTCCGATTCTATTCAAAATTGGTGTGGGGTTTTTGTGGTCGGATATTATGATTTTTTTGTCAAAATTCATAAATTCAAGATGGCGGACGAGTTTTTTATCATGGACCGATTCTATTCAAAATTGGTGTATGGGGATTTTTGAGGTCGAGGATTATGAATTTTTTGTCAACATTTATAAATTTAAGATGGCGGAGGAGTTCTGGGATTTATTGAACGATTTTATCTGTAAATGGTATCTAGAGGTTGTTGAGGTCGGAAAGTATAGTTTTACGTTAGAATTCGATAATTCCAGATGACGGATGTAATGACTAAAAAGAATTGAATAAAACATTATTGAAAACATTTTTTAATGACCATCTTTCATTCCAATGCACTAAAAAGGAAAAATAACGGCTTTTCAATCTGTTACTCACAGATTAACCCACGTCACACATTCGAAAAACTAATATTTTTTTTTGGTCATTCGAATGAAAGTGGTAGTCAAAAACTTTTTTTAATCATTTGATTTTGGAACAAATTTCATTGGAATGAAAGTCTTATTATTATTATTACATGAAGGGACGAATCCAACCAGAATATATAGTTGCACTCTGTCTATCAGGTTCAGATATTGCAATTGGAATTTGTCCCATTTCAAATCTACTCTGAATTCCCAGGGGCTCTCCATTCGAGTGACCATGTATAATGACATTTCGTATGACAAGTTATTAAGATGGCGCCTCCAAAATGGTGGTGTGATTTATGGTCCAAAGATGTGTGATTCATGGTCCATTTCTTCTCAAAATTGGCATCTAGGGGTTGTTGAAATCAAAGATGATTTTTTTGAAAAATTTAAGAATTAAGATGACGATTTTATAAATGACTGCAGAGAATCGAATAAAAATGAATAGAAAAAAAAAATGTTGAATTACCATGCAAATAATTTTCTTCAAAAGTGTCACATATGTTATTCTGTTAATAACAGATTCAAAGGCTTGTACTACAAAGATAATACTTTTAAATTTCAATTTAAGAACATTGTACGGCTAGGTTTTGAATAAAGAAAATTATAATTTTTTTATGCATTTGAATGAAAGCTTGTATATTTTGTTTCATTTTCATGATCATTCGAATGATGTTTGTTTTTTTCTAAATTACATTCTTCATGCATTTGGAATCAAAGGAGAGTTAAATCATTCTTCATGTTTTCATGAGATCAAAAATGGCGTTAAATTCAATTATCGGAAAAAAAATTTAATCGGAATAATAATCACTAACATCACTAGTCTACTCGGAAAATCTCAAATATTTGTAAGGGTACTACACAAGTAATTCACAAATTATTGAAATATGTTTTTATTGAAAACCAAATATTTGCATCAGTATAAAATTGTTAAAATTAAAAAAGTCCCTTCAATTTGCAAGGAATACTATATTAATTTGTTACGGTAGGTATTGAATACTAGGGTTTTAATTTGGATTACGTTCAAAATACTCACTCAACCACCTCACTTCAATTATCAACTATTATATACTATAACCTCGTATTTTTTGTGACGACTATTACAAATTTACTCGCCTGGTTGGGGACATAATTTCTAAAAATACTGAAAGGTATTTCTTTATTTGTAACAAAGACCTCAAATACCAATTTTTATGCCCCTTACTTCAAAACTAACGGGACCCTTACACAAACTATTACTCCCCCCCCTTTCACCACCAAAAATTTTTCCTTAACCCCACAAACTTTCACCTTCCATTTCACCCCTTCAGGGGTTGCATTTCTAAAACACTGAAATTCATATTTCTTCTATCTCTAACAAAGACTTCAAATATAATTTTTTATGACCCCATCTTGAAAACTAACGGAATTCCCATACAAACTTCCAATACCAATTCAACCTCCATTTCACCCCCAAATAACAAATTTCATGATCCTTACTTCGAAACTAACTATACAGACTTTAGGGTTGAATTTTCAAAAACCTTGAAACACATTTATCTTCAATTGTGAAGAAGGGTCCAGATACTAATTTCCATGACTCTAATTTCAAAACCAACTCCACTTTCACCCCCCTTCTCACCCACCTCTCTAGGGATGAAATATAAAAAAAATATGCTGTCAAAATTTCAGCTCTTAAATCCAGCGGTTTGATCTGGGCGTTGATCGTATATCAGTCGATCAGTGAGTGAGTTAGTCAGGACATGTAATTATATATGTACATATTACCCCAAACACGAGGTAGCTGCTGTGAACCGTTGAAGAGATCCCTGGAAGTTTCAACAGAATCGGTTTACAGGTGTAGAATCAATAAATCATCTCCTATTTTTCATAATAAATAAATAATTTCAAATTCATATGGGATCAACTCACAAGCATATCCTATACTATAAAAAAAGAATTATCTGAATTGGATATCCCAGTACAAAGTTATGCGTGGTAGAATCGGTTGAGAAGTAAAAATTCAGTGGGCGAACCGACAATTATTCCTCATTTTCCTACCCTGAGGAGTGGATTTTTTTTTCAAATCCAACTGAAACCAACTTCGAAGTATACCCTGTCCATCGAAATAAAGATCATCAAAATCGGACTACTGTGCAAAAAGTTATGAGTGGTCATACATAAAAAAAATATATACGCGTCGACTAGAGTAGTACCTCCTCCTTGTTTTTCGTCGGTTAAAAATGAATCCCATAAACTAAAACAGAAAAATCCTGTGACTCAAACTTATACGTAAAGAAAGGAGTAGAGGTAGAAATGAAGTGTTTTACCATAATACATATCGAAAACAATTTCCTGATCTATTCTAATAGAGCATTATAAATTGAACGCAGAAGAGTTTTGAGATGCTTTTTGAGCATATTGGTAGGATAGTAAAAATATCCAAGTGGGTATTACATACGGAATTGAAAGAATTCATCGATCTCATCAAAAGAGAGTTATTGTAGTAATTGCTATTGGAAGTTTTTATGTGGAAAATTAGTCTATTTCTTGTTATGTAGGGACTGCAATTCATTGAATACTCAGAGATTGGTTAGCGTAAACAAAAAGTATATCGGAAAATTTCCTCCAGATAAATAATTGTCCAAGTTTGTTAATCTGAGGTTCTCATCATAACATTCGAAATGCCATGGCGAAAATGTAGTTTAGATTTTTACAATTTCTTTCTGGACATACACTTTTTGCCCCATGAAACCAGAAAAGCAATATATTTCTCTCTTGTAGAATCTATCATAAATTATGGCATCGTTGTGTGGGGAAATGCTTGTAGTATATACTTGTCAAAGCTTGAAGTATCCTAAAAATGGATAATAAAAATAATTCTATTTAAAAAAAGCGTTACCCATCTTAATAAGTATATGTTAGTATATAAACTAAACACGTGAAACGCAGCTCAACTGCCTTTTGAGAAACCCCAAACATGTTGCTTGCCAGAAACATATATATTGTACAGGTCCCAAAGTGTACAATGCTCTACCGCAGAACTTCAGACTAATGCCATATAATAAAATTAAAAAAGACATTATAAAATGGATTAAACAAACAAACTTCACCCTTATTTACCTTGAATGAAAAAATTAAAAAATAAAATGAGCTACCTAATGTTCACTTCACTTAAAATAAATTATACAAATCAAACTACGTTTCCTTTCTCCACTAAAGTACTTAATATATTGTGCCTATGTAAACATTGACATAATCAGTACCTCAGAAACAATTCTACAAATAGAAGAGTCGCACACACAGTATCTTAGAATACCATAGTGCGCCAAATTCCAGTAATAGTTGAGGTCAAATTGTCTAAATGAACACACTTTTATCGATATATTATTTTAGAAAAGAGTTGATTTTTGTCAAATTACTGAACTATTGTATTTCTATTTCTATTTCTACTGTATTTCTATTTCTATTGCTGAATAAACTTATAACTTAACTTATGGTAGATACGTAAGATGTATTTGTCATAAACAAGGTTCCATATAATTCAATTAAATTTCAATATAGGTATTACCATAGAGTTATATATTGTTACAACATAGAGATGACTTTGAAATTATTTGGTATTTCTCAGGATGAAGCAGACAGCTTTCAATGCCTTCCTAACAATAACCTCAACATGGCTTTTGAACGAATTTTTTCTTCATCCAGGATGACCCCTAGCTCCTTTACTTCATCTTCGGATTATAGTATCTGTTATTTATATAAATATTTGTTGTCAAAGGAGTTGAACACTTCGATAAGAGAATTTGGGAACATTTCTGTATATTGAGAACAAGCCTATTGGTTGTAAAGTATTTTGAAAAATGATTTAGATCATTCTGAAGGTCTAAGTAGCCATATTGTCTTTGATTCCTTCAATAATTTTTTAATCATCCACGTATGATAATATTTTAGATGCAATCAAACATGTTTATATGATACTTAGAAAAATACTGAGTAGTAAGGGACCTAGGTGTGATCCATGTGGTATATCTGGGGTAATTACTGTTTCATGCGATTGAGAGTTATTCAAGGCGATATATTGGTATCTGTCAGAAATATTAGAGTTGAGAAGCCTCAATACATTGCCATATACACCAATATTTCTAAATTTCGTCACCAGAGTTGGATGATGTACTTCATTGAATGCCTTGGAAAAGTCGGTGTACACTGCACACATTGACACTCCATGTTCCATGCAGGAAAATATCTTGCACAAACGGAAAGAGATTAGTAGTGACACTTCTCTTCTTGTTGAATTGTAATGTTATGCAAACCATTTGAGTTCACAAATTTTATTCCATATTAGTGGGAAACATTGAGATGCAAACAATTAAACTGACACACAGAGGATCCTAGTTGATAATAACTAATGAAAAACCTTTTTGAAGACAAGCTTTCATTAAGGCCGGGTACTAAAACGTATAAAATAAGTTTGAGTCATCGCTGACAATGATTTTATTTTTATCAGATCAACCTGGAAGTAACATGTCACTGAAATAAAGAACAGAGTCACTCACAGAATAGTAGCACTTCATCCATTTCTGAACAGGAAAAGTGAACTGAATTAAAAAACAAAAACATTATTATATGAAACAGTCATCAGACCCGTCATTACCTATGCCTCCGCAGTCTGGGGGCAAATTTCAAACTCAAACATGCTGATCCTGGAACGGGCGCAGGGGAAAGTTATGCGGATGATCACAAATGCTCCGTGGTACGTGCGAAACAAAAACATCTTATCAGACCTCAATCTCACAAAGATTAAAGACCTCATTTGTGAGCGTAATATTGAGTTTTTGGTAAAGCCGAGACCCACAAAAACTTAGCAGTTAGGGAATCTGTGAACTACACTACAGACGACCCCACTAAATATAAACGGCCAAAACTATCGCTAGTTTAGGCCAGAACCACGAAAATTTAAAACTTCTGAAAACGATCATTAAAGTATATCCATAGAATAAAACTTAACATCAAAACGTTCAATTGAATTTTCAAGGAAAAACAAAATCATTCACGCCTTAGCAATAAATAGCCAACGATCAAAAACAAAATAAACTGTTCATTCCTAAAAAGCATTTATCACAAGGAATTCGTAGGTATGAGTAAGAAATCATGATCTCTGACACCAAAAACTGCCACACATAAATTTTGAATAGAATCTGACCATAATCACAAATCTCTTCCACCATTCTGAAGTCGCTATCTTGAATTCATACATTTTGACAAAAAATTCATAATCTCCGAACCTGAAAACTCCCACATACCAATTTTGATTGAAATATGACCATAATCGGAAAAACTCGTCCTCTATCTTGGGACCGATATCTTGAGTTTATGAATTTTGACAAAGAATTCATAATATCCGACCCCAAAAATCCTCGCATACCAATTTTGAATCGAATCGAAATGAATTTATGAATTTCGACCTCGAGAACACCCACATACCAATTTTGAATCGAATCGGACCATAATCACAAAACTCGTCCGCCATATTGGAGCCGCCATCTCATGAATTTTAACAAACATTTCATAATCTCCGACCCCAAAAACCCCCACATCCCAATTTTGAATAAAATAGGACCATAATTACAAATCTCGTCCGCCATATTGGAGTCGCCATTTTGTTTTTTTCACCAACAAAAATTCCATAATGCATTGCCACCGGAATTATGAACACCTGCTAAGTCAGTCAAAATTCACCTGCAAGATTTGAACCAAACTAACAAACGAACGAACTAACTAACTATGAAGTGAAACTAAATAAAAGCTTGTAAAATCATTAAATATCCCTAAATTTAAATTATTTATTTGGCGAATGAATTAGACAGAAGTCAAGTGAACAAAATTGAATGAAAATGTTTGGCTAGTTAATTTTCCTCTCGTGTTTTTGTTATGAAAATAAAACATCCTCTGCGCAATTTGATCATATCTTGCGAAAAGTGCGGCAATACTGCCGGGTCTGTGAACGTGGCTTAAATGTCAGAAATTGTATGTAATGGCTTGAGAACGCGGTAAAATATAATGGGCTTGTGAACGTGACATAAACTATACAATTATTTTTTTTTAATTTTTCTTACCCCTTTCAGTTTCAGTTATTTTTGGAGATTGTAATAACTGTAGAACACCAAAATGTTTGTTGAAATCATGAGTATTTCTAGTGGGTCTGTGGTGGTCTGATAAGTGTAATGGTCTGACAACGTGGGTTGAATCTGTATATATATATATATATATATATATATATGTTATGATTTTGGATGTTGTTATTATTATTGGAATTGTGATATTAATATTAGTTTTTGTATCCAAAATATGCCCGGCCATGAAAATACTATCTTTTTTTTTTTTTAATTAATATAAGAGGGTTGCAGCTGGGTTTCTTCTATATATAATACTATTTTTTTATATGTATTGATGAATAAATATAATAGACCCAGAAAACGATTATGTAATTTTATTTAATAGAGTTCACTCAATAGAAATATGTTTGGATTTCGTATTTTGTCTCAGTATTCAAAATTCAATTAAATTCTACATATCACTAGGAGAAAATTGCCTTATACTATTTTATAAGCAATTCAAAATTATTAAGTTAACTTACGTTATGAATCATTGGAAGTATGTTTCTTGATAACATTAAAATTACAATTCTAACCACTTTGGTAAGACTTGAAATAATTATTGATAGTCTGGGTAGAAATTTCACTTGGTTTGTGATCTTGTAATGGAATATTTTCACTCACTTTAAGTGTCCTGATGGATATAACTCTGGTTGATTTGTGGTGCTGGTTACAATGTTGGCAGGAAAAACTGCATCGGTGGATTCAGGATTTCAATCTCGCTTTCATTAGGTGTGTCTCTTTTCTGAAGACTTCACTTTCTTCTTACTTGAGTTTTGATTAGGCTTTGTTTCGACGTAGTTATATCAATTATATATTTAATTTATCAGTTTTTCTCATTATTATACAATATTAAAATTTCAAACATCTTTCCTCAAAATTTTTCTTTGCATTCCTCCTCTTCATTTTTTTTAATATCCATTCCTGGAAACTATCCTTTTTCAAATTATCCAATCACATCCGTTAATTTTCATAATATTCCACTTTTGGAATTGCAGGCACAACACTTTTCACTTAATTATACTATGGTACATTTTTTTTTCAAAATATTTTCTCCAAACATTATACAATTAAAGTGAGTTTATACAGAAAGTAAAATAAAATAAGAAATAAAATAAAGTAAAATAAGAAGCAATAATTTTCAGAGTGTTTATAGAGCTGAGTAAATTAATGTCAAAAGTAAGAAAGCTGTCAATCGAAATTTGGGATTTTATGTTGTTACCTCAAACTTCAATGATGAATACTACCCCGTTATTGTTTATTGAGTAAAATATAAGCCATTGTTGACAACACTACCAATATTATAAAATATAGTCATTCAAAGACAAAAAGAAATTTAAAAAAATGCCAGTGAACACACCGTTTTCCGGTTATGAAAACAAAAATATGATGAATACTGCTATTTATATCATGTCATGTATCATCCTTTCTCGTCAATTTGTCTAAATTATTCAATATGTACATATGCCTAACAACTTGTCAAGTAAAATAAAATAAAAGATAAAAGTTAACCATCTTTTATTTTACTTCTTATTTTATATTACTTCTTATTTTATTTTATTTCTGTATAAACCTCTTATGGATGTTGTGTAGTTTCAACTTTTTAAATTACTTTATTTTATTTCTTATTTTATTTTACTTGCTGTATAAACTCACTATCAATTTGAATCTTCTAAATGACAGTATTTTCTTTCTTTCAGTTTTGAAAACTCATATTTCATCTCTTTTCAAAATCATTGACATCTGTCATATTTCACTTCATTTCAGTTCTGAATTCCTATACAGGATGTTTTTTATTGATAAATAATTTAATTTTCATTTAATTTTTGAATTCCTACGCAGGATGTTTTTTTTTATAAATAATTTAATTTTGATTTCTCTACTCAATTAAGATAAATAAATATTAGATGAAATAATCGAAACATAACAAAAAAATCAGAATAAAACTCATCTGCCACACTCTTAAATGTCTGAGTGGATTAGAAATGGCTAAAGTAACAACGGTTCAAACATTCAGAAAAAATAGAATTTCATAGCAGGTTTTTATGCAAACTTTCCATCACAAATTCAAATTAACAATATATAATATAATTGAAACAAAAGCTCGGACCAAAGTATTAAAGAGTTTTTCCTATATATATATATATATATATATATATATATATATATATATATATATATATATATATATATACTGAGAAGTCTAGGTTTTTTACCATTTATTTTCATATCTCATAATGCTCTAATACCTAAAATAATCTTTTTGGAACTGTGTCAAATGCCTTTATAAGGTCTAAAAAGACACAATTATTTTCCAAGTTATCTTTTATTGAATTAAACACTTTGAATATAGAATCAGATGAACTTGTATCTTCCCTGAAACCAAATTGATTTTAATGTAGTATTTGTTGTTTGTGTAGATAATCATTTAATCTAATTTTGTTGCATTTTTCAAAAATTTTAGGATAGTTTCTTATTATACCAATGGGTCTGTAATTGGAAATGTTTATTTTAGTATTTTTATAGATTTATGTTATTACCGATATTTTAAATGTATCAGGAACTATACCTGTTTCAAATATTAGGGTTATTATAGGTGTTCACGTTGTTTCATAAATGCCTCCATTATGTGGAAAAATTCCAAAAAATAAGAAAACTAATTTTAATATAAATTGACCTCTACATGTCACTCAGAATTATATAACATGAAATAAATGGAACTGAAGAAGTCCCAGGCCCGGACGAAACGTCTTTACCAATATAAATGTCTCATAATTGTCGAATCCAATAACCCAAGACACTCTACGAAAAATAAAAATACAGGAAGGATTCAAGAAAACGATTTCAAATATATATATATATATATATATATATATATATTATTAGTATCAGCGATTTAGATAATGTTATTTGAAAATGATACCTCAACTAAATAAGAGCAAGCTTACTATTGTCGGTACTGTTGCTCGAACAATATTCCAAAAATAATGTAACAGGTGATGCTCTGACATTACATACACCCTGTGAAAATGATAGTCATAGTGAAATTTGTGTTATGAACACTAGTGCAGTAAATGATATTAGTAGAAAAGTGCCCAGTGATAATGACACAGTTTCAAGCCGCCCTATGAAAATATTTATTAAAGAAAGTAAAATTATTAATAATATTCATTTTGCTTCTGTATATACAAAAATTTGTTGGTATTTTTTGATTTTTTTTTTCGTGGGGGAGGTATTCTAGTATATTGTAATAGATATATCAGAATAAGTGCGCATGACCAATTCACCATTCAAATGAGGATTGCTAGTTAATGTATGTACTCTCTGTGATTGTTTATATATATATATATATATATATATTTAAGTGTGTGTAATAAAGATAGTCTTAGTGTGAATACTGTTTTCCTTTCTAATAAAATCCTAAAGAACATAACAAGAACTAAGAAAATTGGTAGCAATTGTTCCAGTACGACTAGCCCTACAAATCTTTATTTTGAAATTTTCAATGACAGATATAAACTGATCAAGCTCGTCCTGTACATTCATAAAAACAAGTTTCAATGAACTACTATTAGCTAAAATAAAAATATATGACTTTCAATATAAAATAAAAAACCAACATACCGAATGTGTGTGAAAAACTGGAGTAAATGGAAGTCGACTTGGTGGTGGTCTTACACCAGGAGGCAAACTTGTTGGGGACAATGTTGAAGGGCTGGTATTTACAGGACTCTAAAAAAACAATGCATTTATCATATTTATAAATTGAAGTGGTTTTACTGTTGTCTTCGAGTCGGAGTTATGCATTTGAAATTGCTGCTATTTCTACAACCAAGACAACCTAAATTTTCACAAATTGATGTTACCATTAGATTTGAGTAAAATACAGGTCCAAACAAATGATCCAAAGAGTGAAAATCCTTAACAATTCTATCTCAACTCGTCAAATACACTTTAAATTTATTGTGTTGGAGGGGAGGAGTAACTTGCCAATAGACACAAAATAAGCTTGAAACTGTTGCTCGATAGTGTGGTGTGAAAGACATATTATGATGATTATTTTTAAATGTCCAGAGATTGATTAAGAATAATGATTCATTTTCAAAGGAAACCCTCAAGCACAGCTCCCCCTTTGATGTAGGTATGGACTAAATATAGACTGGTCTAGAGGTGCTACATAAATTGAGAAATGGTATTTTCCTGCCCATTTTTCAGATATTCACTTCCAGTTGTTTTCACCTTTCTTGTGAATGTCTCTAAAAATACACAACTGAAAAAAGTAGAAATAATTTTTTCTAAGTATTCAGATTTTATGATTTTTCTGAAATTTTTCCAAATATACCAAAGAAAATTAGAGCAAAACAAACACTGACTATATACACTATATACAGGAGAGTTAAAGGAGTCTAACGCAACTGAAATGCTTCAGGTTTATCAAATTTAGGTTTTGGAAATAGACTTATGAGGGTTATCCCAGAAGTACCTGACCTAACAAAGAAACATAGTCTCCTTTTAGCTCGATACACTTTTCCCAGCGATGTTCAATAACTTAGATACCCTGTTTATCATCGAGCTCATCAAAATAGCCATCAACCGCAGACTTCACCTCCTAATTGTTGCCAAATTTTTTACCACCAAGCCATTTTTTCAAGTATGGAAACAGAAAATAATCCGAGGGGGATAAATCTGGAGAATAAGGATCGCGAGGAAGAAATTCGAACTTACTGATTTTGGCGATAATGGATGTGTGAACTGATGAAACAAAATATTTTTTAGTGACCAAGCGCCTGTCTCCAGATTTGTGTAGTGGAATTAAGAAAGTCAACTTCCAGAAATCCGATTCAAGTGAGAGGTTAAAAATTAAGAATAGGGGTCTAGACAAGTTGAAGCAGCAGTATTTCAAGATATGGAGGTATACCGTCAGGACCGGGACTTTTGAGTGGGCTCAATGCGCTCAGCTTCAAGAATACGTCTGATATTGACAATGGACATGTTGATAGATTTAAGGTAGAATTTGAAATTGTGTGGACAGGTGTGACACCACATTTGTTGCAATAGACAGTAGAAAAATATTCAGCGAACAAGTTTGCTATTTCTCCTGCTGATGAGCTGACTTCTCCGTTGTATGGTAATTCGGGTGGGATGCCACTCGTCTTTCTTTTTCCATTTGCGAAGCCGCAGAAGGCCTTGGTGTCAACGGTGACAGAATACTCGATTGATTCGATGTAGTTTTGGTGGTCCCTTTTTGCAAGTCTATGTGCCAGGGCACGCCAGCTATAGAATTTTTGGTAGTCATCAGCACAATTTGATTTGTGCCTCAAGTGAGCCTTTGTTTGTCGTTAATGCAGGATTTCAGTTTAGAAGAGTACCATATTGGGAATTTTCTGGAGGAATACTTTTTCAGGGGGACATACAGATCAATGGCTATGTATAGAAGAAGAAGAAGAATAGAATTTATTCATCATTAAAATATCATACACATATAACATATACATTAATGGTACAACATTTATCAGACTAGTCCACAAACAGAAGAAAAAAAAGGTAACGTATATACATTCAAATCTCTAAAAATTATTTGACAGTGTAAAAGGCATTTTCCAAGAGAAGGTCCATTAAGGATTTTTTGAATTTATTGTGGTTTTCAATATTTCCTAGTAATATAATTGCTTTGTTATAACATATGACACCTTGATAGCTTGCTGAGTCTTGCCCAAGGGCTAATCGTGAATAAGGTAGTCTCAGTTCATTTCCTCTGCGAGTATTGTGGTCATGTATCATACTGTTTTTTGTTAGGTGATTCGTTTCTTTTAATATTCAGAGTTATAAGTAAAATATATAAAGATGGTAGTGTTAAAATAGCCAGATCTTTAAAAGCGGTCTTGCATGATTGTCTACAATGTATCCCAGCGATACATCTAATTATTATTTTTTGAATAATAAACACTTTTGTTAAGTATGCTGAATTTCCCCAGAACATTAACCCATTTGAGATATTAGATTGCACCAGTCCGAAATAGGCCAGTTTAAGTACTTGTAGTGATGCTGTTCCATGTAGTTGTCTTATTACGAAGCAATGTTGATCATATGGTCCAGTGGTTTGTTTTTGAATAGCTCGTTCCTGGATTATACAATCAAATGTTTTCTATTTTTACATTTATATTTTTGAACTTTCTTTTCAACATGAACTTGACTTTTCTTTGTTTACTGTTCATTGAAATCTTTTTCTTTTTTAATGTACTTTTTAACCAAAGAAATATGATATTAATAAGATTAGCTGACTTAAAGTCGTGATAGTAGGGCCACTAGGGCATATTTCACTGTGGGGTCAGAAACTGGTAATTCGAAGGATAGAGGTGGATGGTAAGGGTCTTCTTGTATCAAAACATCATTTGCAGGGCTGATGATGATATTGTTCTTTTGGATCATTACTAGATCGAGTAGGGAGTTGGCGCTGTTCAAGATATTGTTTATTAGGAACAGGTTGTGGGCGCAAATGGTATTGGAGATGATTTCTATGGAGATGGATTCGTTGGCAGGGGCGCGTTCAATGGGTGAAGCGGAAGGGCTGAAGTTGTCTTGAGACCAGGTGGCGTGTGGAAGGCGTGTATTTGTTGTAGGTGGTTCACTAGGCTGTCGACGTTATCACTAAATGAAGTATATTTTTCAGGTGCAGTTTTCGGTGAGAAGTATATAGATCCGATAATTATCAGTTCCTTGCCTCTAGTAATGGAGCCGAAAAGTTGTTCGATGTCCGCGCTGGAGGGTACTAGCCTACTGTTGTAATGTTTTTTTACAGCAATGAGGCCGCCTCCACCTCTAGTAGCAGAGCTAGACAGGTGGGACCTGTCATTTCTGTATATAGTAAAATAGGATAAGTTGAGTTCCGGATCGAGTATTCCATCAGTTAGCCAGGTTTCAGTAAAAATCATAGTTGCAGCCTTGGGTATTGACCATCAGCTGATGTAGTTTGGTTCTGAGTCCTCTTACATTCTGGTAGCAGACGGTAACGTTAGCGTCGGCGGTACTGGATGTGGGCAGTTTTCTGGGACAATGTATGGAGTTCTGTTAAGATATTTCAGCATCACATTTTCGTCGTTTGAAGTTCTTGATTTAAGTTAAGTTCTGAAGCCCAGTTTGTTTCTTTGCCAAACCTAACTGTGGACTTAATGGTACTGGTTCACTTGAGAGTTTGTTAAAAATGTCTGTGGCGGATTTCATGTCGTTGTTGGACTTTGGTACATTGAACAGCACACATTGTTGGATCTCCTGAGACGATCGTGAATTTCACTGAGTAGTGCATCCTCGGATTGACAATAGTCGCTGCTAGCTGTTTGTTTGGTGTTCTTTAGGCTCACTATTTCCGATTTAAAATCGTCTATTGAGGTTTTTAAATGGTCTATGTCTTTTGAGATTTTTGGTACTTGTGACAAGCAGTTGTGGCAGTCATCGCAGAAAAAAATCAGTTTCCTTGGACCTTCAATGACTCTTATTTCCAAAGCGTTTAGGTCAGAGCTCTTTTTGTGGATGTCGCGGCTTCAGCTGTCGCATACCATGAATAGGTTGGGGTTAGCCTCCACATTGTTGCATTTCATGAATCTCATGGCATAATTCCTAATTTCACTGGAGTAGTGTAAAAGATCTGGGCAAGAAGGTCAATTAATGTTGGATAGTTTTTGCGCTGATTAACAAAAAGTTTTGTGACCATTTTATTTATTCTTATCTGTTTTGATTGTTTTTTTCATTGAACACCTGTTTGCCTGGGTTGAGGAGATATACTTCTTTATGGTTGAGGCAACTGCACAAAGTGCATTTTATGCACTGTTTGAGCTAGAATGCTTTGGCACAAATTGTACCCTGTGTACAATAAGAAATTCTGCTTCCACTGGTATGCAACTTAGCAATTGATTCCACTATGTAACTTGAACGTCAGGCCAAATTTGAGAAAGAAACTATTTCCTACTACACTACTACACTGAACATTTTTATTTGATTTTTATGTATCACTTAACAATAACCAATTTATTCCATTTTAATAAAATGCTGAAATACTAAACAACGTAGCATCGTCAAACTTCAAACTTAATCTTTATAAGGTTGGTACTTTCTACCTAGTCATTCTTTTCAAACAACAATCACCATCTATACGTCAGGTTGGGTACTTCTGAGACTACCCTCGTTTACAGGGTAAAATACATAAAAATATTGTTTTAGATTTCACTGAAAGTGAAAACCAATTTTTTTCTGGTTGAAGCCCAAATGCTTTAATTCTATTATACAGAATAGTTGTATAGGGTAATCAAAGTATGTAACAAATTATATGTTTGCAGAAATGAACTATTTTCATGCAATACAGCTTTGATTATTTTAGAAAAAACAATTTCAATAGGATTTCACTTCTTGAGAGGCACTATATGAAATGATTGTTTGATTTGCTTCAATAGTTGTTGCTAATATCTTCAGATTCCTTGTTTTTTTTAAATAACTAAACAAATGTTTAGTGAAGAATTTGAATATTTACAAAAATACTTCTGTATTTTCTATAAAAGCATTATTTTTCAAGGTATATAAAAGATCGCAAAAATGCCGGAAGAGAAGCATTGCTCTATCAAATGATTATCGTTCAGATATACATACTTACAGAACTATAGGGGGAACCATCATGGTCTTGATCTAAAGGTGCGTGAATTGGAGATGAAAAATCGACGTTTGTTAAATCAGGTAGTGATCCTGTATTCGCTATAGGTATTTGCACCATATTGGGATCATGTGCTGATGGATGTATGCTGAAACAATGAATGGAACAAATAAAAATAATAATAATAAAAGTACTTTATTGGTTCCTCAATACGCCACCGACCGGAGTACTTCAGCCTGTTATAAATTGATTTGCAACTGTTCGTTGCGAAATGGATAAGTATTTGCCACTCATTAGTACAGGGTAGGTCAAGCAGACAATGATTAATGTCTGCTTAACCGAATGAGACGATCAAAATGCAGATTTCTTCTGTCTTGATATGATGACACTTTTTGAGTACTGTTGTTGCAATAGTTAAAGTCGAGATGGCAATTAGATAGTGATGAAATCCAATGGTCGTTGAGGCATTCGCCAGGAGAGTAGCTGTTTTCTGATGGATATACGACTCAACATACGCCTATTGTATAGGTAGTAGTAGAAGGCAGTAGGAATAAGACATTTTTCATGGTCTATGAAATCAGCACTCTATTATGTGTCTGTCACATACTTCTGTAATGGAGATTTCTTCTGTCTGGATATTCGAGATGACACTTTTCGAATACTGTTGTTGCAATAGTTGAAGTCAAGATGGCATTAGCTAGTGGTATTTTAAACTTGCTTGGCGAAACCTGGTGGAAGCTAATAGGTGGATAGCAGACATTAAACATTCTCTGTTCGACCTAACCTGTACTGATGACCCGAAACCGGTCTACAGGTGATCAGCCCAATTGCAGTGTTTAATATTTATCCATTTCGTAACGATCAATTGCAAAGTAACCTTGTAGAACTTTGCACGATTATCCATTGGATGTAATCCAATGTTCGACAAGGCATTAGCCAGGAGAGTAGTTGTTTTCTGATGGATATTCGACTCAACATACGCCTATTGTATAGGTAGTAGTAGAGGGCAGTCTTGAGGAATAACACATTTTCCATTTTCATGGTCTATAAATATGTTCATACCAACCCACTCTATTTTGTATCAATGAAAATGGACTTATCCAACGCTGTTGAAAATTGAACCGTGTTTATCATAGAATGATCATTACTAGAGGTTGACTGAACGTTAAGTTCGATCTTATAAAAGTAAATTTTGTTTTTTTTAAACATTTGCTTTATCAGCTCCTTCACGAATTAATCAACGATATGTTTCTGAACATATACGATCAGGTAACATAAGTAGCTCTCCCTGTTGAGCCGAGATAATAGCAACTATATAAAGAATCGACCCAGATTATTGTACATTTTCAAATCACCCAATTTATCGCAGGGAATCGAATTATGGCATATCACTTGAACAGTTGAAATATTTTTTGTAAAAATGGGTTTTTAACTGATGGATTTTGATTGAATTGCTGCATGAAAATAGTGTGCTGTATGATTTTTCATATCGTTATTTAACTTTAATTTAATATATATTTATATTATGATTAAGTTGAAAATGCCATTGCAGGACTCAACAACAACAACACCTGGTGGCAATGAGCAGACTGTCTAGATTTGAGTGTCTGTCAGACAATGTGAATTCTACATCATAATCCTTGACAGTGACCTGACCGTGATCGGACAGAACCGAGACCACTAATGTGAATTGAGTTTTAATTTAATTTCATCTCACACTGTGCACCATCTGTTGAGCTAATACCTATCTATAAACCTGCTCTGAGTTAACTCCAATCATTTGAAAAAGTTTCATCGAATTAATCCTTATTGCTTTCAAAAATTTACTAAGGCACGCTATCTATAAATCATCTCAAATGATTTGGAAATAAAATTAACAAAATCTTCAGTTTGAAAACCTCCTCTAAGTTCCAACCGTCAAATTCAAAATTTCAGAGTGCCCTGCCATCATGTGAGCTAAAATGTTACCTACTTTCTCTGAACCTGAAAGTTCAATAAATTGAATTGAAATTTGCAATGCAGAACCCACATTGGGCTAAAGCAACTAGCTATCAATACGCTTTGAACAATATATAATTCCATTCATTTAAAAAACTTGCACTGCTGCTGCTCCTGGTGAGTTGGGACGATAGCAACTATTTCATAAATATCTCATTAATGATTAAAATTGAAAAAAAGTTCAATGCAAACATCCAAATCCAATTAACATCTTCCAAAATTTAACAACTGTCTGAATAAGAATGCAAATGTTCATTTTTTCTTTCGGAATAGGTTTCATTCACAACATTTGGATATTTTAATAAAGCCCAAACAATGAATGGAGACCACATTCAAATGCTGCAAAAAGAAAGAATATTCAAACGTCTGATATAAACAATGTTTAGGTAATTTATATCAAAGCTGTATGGAGAGGAAAAAAAAAGTATAGGTCATAAAGTTATTTATTCCAAAAAAAGATGGTCGTGCAGAAAGAAGTGGAAACCATGACAGCTGATTTCAAGAAATAACAAAATGACATAGCAGAAGTCACTTCTACTAATAAAACCATTGAGACAACCTCATCAGGAAGAGGAGTGCTACATAGAAAAACTGAAGAAATATTAATATTTTTGTTTGAAGCAAGAGCATAATAATACCAAATTATTAACAACAAAATATAATACAATAACACAACAAAAATTGGCTTGTGACCATGAAGTGAACAAAATTACAGTTCCAGATATAAATATGAAAACATCTGAAGGAGACTTATTACCTGAAACATCATCAAACTGTTATTCTACAAAACAGATTTCATGGAAAAGCAATAATAAATCAACTGTCACAATCAAACAGTATTCTGTTGAATCAATCAGCAAACCTGGTGCTAGTGATGAAGAATTGGTTCATACACTTATCACTATAATGTTATCATTCTTCCTCCATTGATTAAATAAAATATATTTGACACATTTGTTAAAGAAACGCACCATACTCAAACAACAATTATGCAAGAGATGGATATGGGCCAAATACAATTGTAGCTAATATTCTGAGCAGAGAAATATCCTTGATTTGAATTTGAGAAAAAAACAATGACAAGAGTAGAAACATAGAAGTGACTCACGATAACCAAGACAAATTGGAAACACAGCAGATTACTTCCTCTTTTTTAGAGGAGATAACACAATCAGAAGAGAAATAAAAAATGCGATAGTTGAAAATTTGAATAATGTCAAAATAGTTTCATTGCTACTTTAAACGTTCAGTCTAAAAAGACAATGAACTCAATGTTTTTCTTTTCATACTCTCTTTGCTTTCTATTGATTTTCCATTAACTGTCAAGTCGAGATCATTTTCAGGATTCATATTTTTTGGCAAGGATCGTATATGAAAGGTCTTAGTAGTATTTATAGTTATATTATAGTTAAACCATTTACAATTGCAGAAGCATAAAAAACAAGTTTCCCAGTCTTGAAACGGTATCCTTTGAACAGCAGAGGCGGAGATAACTAATTTTATTTAGATATTTACATATTTTAAAAATACGTTAAAATAAAAAAATATGCCATAAGCGAGGAAGTATATGTCTTAATAGGCAATCGGATCTCAGTTGAACCTGAATTCCGCTACCATAACCATAAACAAAGAAAAAATCGATTTCGTAAAAGAGTTCAAATACCTTGGATTTATGCTAGATAACACTCTTAACATGGATGCACACTTTAAGTATATGTCCAAGAAAATTGCAAAAAAACTGTACTTCTTCACCCGAATATCTAGCCACTTGTCAACTTTTGCTAAAATTACCATCCATAACACTATAATTCAACCACATTTCGATTACTATTGTATGGATGGGACAAAGGTAAAATTATGGCATTGCAAAAATTACAAAACCGAGGAATGAGAGTGATTCTGAAATGTAACCAGTATTCCAGTATAATGTTAATGCTAGATACATTAAAGTGGATATCTATAAAAGACAGATTTTATAGAACATCTATGATATTTATATTTGAGATCATTAATAATATGCTACCAAGATACTTTAACGAATTCATAATATACCGTAGTAATACACACGACTATGAAACAAGACAAAACAATAACTTTCACCTACCTAAATGCAGGATATCAAACTCTATGAAAATATTATTATATAAAGATCTAAGTCAATATAATGAATTACCTCAAGTAATAAAAGAGATCAATAATATTCATGAATTTATATCAAAACTAAATGAACATATGAAAAATAATTAAGATAATAAATTACAAATATATATACTTGTAACTATTGGTTGTAAATCACTGTGCAAAGAAGAAATGTGAAATATTAAGATGTATACCTATATAAACAATAAACTCTCATTCATTCATATACTATCATAATTTCATTTTCCTATGGTAAAAAAAAGCCATATTTTCCAACAAAACCCAACAGAGCTATAGAATATTTTAAAACCTATTTCGATCCCAGACCAGAGACGCTACTGCTTTTATTCATTCAGACCTTTTCAAACACAAATATAACTCATGATTTATTAGTTTTCGTGGCCTCCAACTTATGGACACACCTACAAGCATTATCATTGGCTTGCGGTCCGTTTTGATTGGATCAGGCGAATCGGTGCAGAACTAGACAGTTGTCACTCAAACTCACGTTGACTGTCGCCTCTTTTGATCTTCCGTTCGGACGGAGAATGTTTCGAATCTGGTGCAGAACTAGACAGTTGTCACTCAAACTCACGTTGACTGTCGCCTCTTGTAGTAAACATTATTTTCAGTTCGTTACTTATATCGCATTACGTAGTTAAGGAGTTTTGATTTGCTCCTTATAGAAACAGCTTCTGCAATTGAAAATGGTTGAACTATACTATTATTTACTAGTTGTTCATTATTTTTTTCATATATTTATTAATATATTTGTATAATCTGCATAGAGAATGATTTGATCTGCCGCAATACTCGTAAAGATTATAAAGAAGAGTGGCCCTAAGATGGAGCCATGAGGTACACCTTTATGAAAACTTTCTCTTGTCTTGGAACAGAATCTAACACTACGTTTGTTTAAGATTGTCTAAGTAGGAAATTGCCCAGTCCAGAGCAACACCACAAACTCCCATAGCTTCTAGTTTAAGTGTTAATAAGTTATGATCTATAGTATCAAATGCCCGGCTAAGATCATTGTTCCTCTCGTTGAGAGCTTTATGGATGAATTCTAAACAATCATGAATTGCAGTGTTGGTTGATTTATTTTTTCGAAAACCATTCTGAATGGATGGCATTAGTTGGAAGTTCTCCATATAACCCTGAAACGTGTAGAGTATGATGTCTCAAAAACTTTAGAAATTTGATTTTGTAGGCAGATAGATCTATAGTTTTTCATTTCGTTAATATTGCTAAGTTTTAATTCCTCACTGTTGAAAAAAAAATGAATTCTCTATAATACATGAATGTAAAAAATAATCATTGTTTCAGTTGTGTTTACAGACCACTAACATATGTCACAACTTTCTTAAATAGATTAGAATGCACTCCCAGATTATTGTAGTTGGTTATTTTAACATTAATTATATCTACTGAATCTCAACACTTAACTTTTATCCTACAAATAAAAAATGAAAAGTGGAAGGACCTACGCGAATTTCACGATATCATCTACAATCTTAGATGAAGAAAATCGAATTGTAATATTATCCCGGCTGGTCTACCAGATTTTTGTAGTAATTCTAATATAAAGTTTAAGTTCAGTAGAATATACAGCAAAACAAAATTTGACAATTTCAAACAAAAATTAGATCAAATTCTATGGGAAGAAGAAACCTATTTCAAGGATAATAGTGAAAAGGAAGGAAATTAAATTATAAAGAAAACTTGGGCCATAGTTTATTTCATAATAGCCCAAAAACTAACAGTCACCCTCAAAACTCCATTAAATCCCATGGAATATTTTAACAACAACTTCCACAGAGAATATAGTAATTAATTTTAATTGAAAGAAATATTTACAGACATAAAAAATACAAATTCTACTGGCATAGACGAAATTTCTGTGTAAATTCTGATTAATCTTCCTGATTCTGCTTTGCATGTATTAGTTAGAGTTCTAAATAAATCATTTGCTTTTGGGGAATTTCCCTCATGTCTCAAAACAGCACTTGTTATCCCACTTTCTGAAGGTGGTGATCCACAAGATCCGAGAATTTGTTCTCAACTCTATCAAAACTATCAAAATTCACAATTTGGTTTCTAGAGTTTGGTTTCATTACCATTAAAGAACATATATTATTTATTTATTATTTCTTACATATTTGTAATTTGTTTGCTTGTTTTTTTTTTACAATCTACATTTTATTTCATTATTTTATCTATTACTTATAAGTTTTTTTTTTGTCGAGAGGTCAGCTAACACGGTCACTGACCTCCGGAGAATAGCCGAGAAGGCCAGACAAGGATGCTTATCCCAAGACGATTGTGAGCTATGAAGAACAGCATCCTGCACGAGATCGCCCTGAAGTTTGAACACATAGGAAGCTATGAACAAAGTTATCCACGTATCTTTATCGCAGGTGCACAAATCCAAGATTCAATAATAAGAGCCAGTTTATCTCCGTATTGTTCAAATTTGCATTATAGTGTATTATTATGACTTCTCCAAGGAAAAGTGGATATTTTTTGACATTAGATAGTTCCTGTGGCAATATAAAGACAAAATCAGATTTTCTCCACATGCCAGAATGATATATATGACAACCAGGATCTTTAACATTTTTGGGAGTCTACCTAGACCCCACATTAAAGTTTGACTGTCATGTAAATCATATAGTAAGTAAAGTTAGTAGAAGTATTTAAGTATTTACCTCTTAAAAAACCTTAGATCAGTAGGCCAGAGAGTCTGTGTAATGACTTTCCATGCTCTCATTCAGTCAGTTTGTATGTACGCAATAATAGTATGAGGGCACTCCTTTCATGCGTCCAGAGTATTTGGCATCCTGAGAAAAGCAGTGCGTGTACTTTCTAACTTGGGATATCGTGCTGTCAGACAAAAGTTTATTGATCTTAAGATCTTGACCATTCCATCAAGGTACATATATGAATGCATTGTCTATATGTAAAAAAATATTAGCCAGTACAAAACCCAAAGCAACGTACATAATCACTACACAAAGAAAAGAGACAATATAAGAATTAACAACCTTAGACTATATAAATCTAGAAGTGCTTCACTCTACTATACTCCGGGATTCTACAATAAACTATCATACCATACCAAATGAACTCAAGATTGTATTGAAATATTATTTAATTATAAAAGCCTTCTACCGCAGAATCGGAATGTAAAGTATTTTTTGGAATGCTGTGCAACATCCAGTCGAACTTGTCTTAGAGAAAATGAAATAATTTTAAAAATGTTAGTTATGTGTTGATATTGCATGACACCTATTTTTAACTATTTGTTAACTATATTTCTGTATCTGTAAAACTTTATGTTTAATAGCACCAAATAAATATTATATTCTACTCCTTCTTAATAATGGTTACCACCAGGTGTTACATGATATAAAAAGATAGTAAAAGCACTAATTCAATCAAATTATAGTGATTTATTGTATGAGTGACTTATTAGCCATATAAAACACAAAAGAAAGAAAAGCAACAGGAGAACGCAGTTCCAGTGTTTCATTCTTTTCATTTGATTGAAAAATGTGGTCTCCACTTTGTTAACAAAATTTTGTTAAATTATAATTATATATATATATATATATATATATATAAAAGGTGAATTTGGAAATTTTCAGTAACTGAAGATTATCCTTGGGGTTGCAGTCATATAATATATTGGCCTGATAAAGTAAAACTCTTGTTTAACTTGTCAAGCTTCAAGTAGTCCAGTTATTTACAATCAATATTGTGTGTGTGTTGTTTTTGTATTTTCGCCAATGTTTTTCAATGTATCCAACATTCCAGTGCCAAAAAAAAACAACTCTTTTTGTTTGTTTTTTCCTATGATGTTTAAGGACATGCATCAGCTATTTTTTTATACAAACCTAACATAAGTAAGTCGATTTTATCATATTTTTAGTGTTATTGTAACACCATTAATGTTTTCAGATGTCTTGAAAAAGAAAATAAAAGCTCGACAAGTAAAATAAGAGTTTTACTTTATCAGGCCAATATATTATGACTGCAACCCCAAGGATAATCTTCAGTTACTGAAAATTTCCAAATTCACCTTTTTTGCCAATTAATCCAGGCAAGATACTACCTTTCTCTCTCTCTTTCTCTCTCTCTCTCTCTCTCTCTATATATATATATATATTATTATTATTATATATATATATATAAACTTTCAAACAGTTTTTTTTTTATTTATATAAAAAAAAAATTAAGTCTTGTTATGATGATTTCCCCAATAGGTAGTATTTCTATTGAAGTCTACCGAATACAAAAGTAGGTCTAGACTATGTCCTGTTCTTTTCTCTTATCTTCCGGCAGAAATTGAACATAATGTTATTGTTGTATTTCTTTTTTTCACTTTATATACACTTTACTGAATTTATCATGTCACTTTCTAAAATTTTCCCAAAGTACACTCAATAGGTATGGTGGCTTCAAGGATCGTTAGCTCTGCACTAAAACTACTGATTAGTTGCAAGAAGTATCAATTACATCCTCAAAACATCAAGTTAAAATATCCAGCTTATTTAATAACACATTCAATTCACTATTGGGATTCCTGTATACACAAATTTTGAAAAAAAAAAAATGTTTTGCTCTGCATTTGACACTAGAACATTGAAACACTCTTTCTTCTGATAGATTATTAATTTCTCGAAAAGTAGTACTTGACAGTTTCTTGAATATGTACATGGCTGAGCCTTCATGTTTCCCTTCATCTCTGCAGTAACTTGAGACTAGTGTGTAATTTGGTATATTGATGTGTCCATTTTTTGAGGGTGTGGCATATCAGTTCAGCTCATCGACCGGTTGCTGTAGCATGATTAGACAATTTCCAATCAACTGGACATTATGGGAAATACTAAATTTCTTCTACTAGATTTGTTCTCTATTCAATAATTTTTCTTTAATTTATTTTCGGTAAAGATGAATATAAAATAAATAATGTAAATAAGTAAAATGTTCTATTTAAAACTGTGATTTGGTGTCCTCTTGATCATAGAAGAGGACGTATGCTTCTCCACTCACGATAGATTTTGGTGATAGCAGTGATACTCTCGAGTCATTGTACTCGTGCCAAGTGCCTGCATAAGGGTTCCTACAGTAAGCCGTGTAGTGTCCGTTAAAAGTTGTTCCACTATGGTTGGATACAGCATACAAGTTGTAGCGACACGGAGCTGCGTTATCTACTGCATAAATATTCATATCTAATCCATCGAGAGGAAAGTCAATGAAAACATTCAGTTTTTCTCTGAATCTCTGAATTACAAAAATTTTGGGGAATTTAAGTATAGATAATGACTTCGTGCATTTTCTCCTTTCCTTGCATTTAGAACAAGTGGGTTTTTCGTCATCATCCAAAATTTCTTCCCTAGTAAACAAGTCTAAACATTGCGACAGTCTGAGTTTGCCAGTACTCTCTGGAATAGGGAGGTAAAGGTCCCAGAATGGGTCAAAAGTGACAGAACAATGGCCACAGAAAGTACATTTCAACGATGATTTCAGTTGACCAACAAAGTTATCGACAATTTTCGAGTTGTCCATTCTAAGATATCTTCACCAAGACTCTTTTGCCTTTTCATTATTGCTCAAATTTTCATAGATTTCTATGAACATAGGTTTAGGCCTTTCTCTTACTCTGTTTACATCTTCATGAAGACCTTCCAATAAATATCTGAAAAATTCCTTGGCATCCTGTTGAGCGTTACCCATAAAACGAGGTACAAATCTTTGTATCAGGCTTTTCAAAGAAACAGTGTTAACCACCACATCAGACGAATCTTCTGACCAAAGTTCTTTTACCACTTCTTCGAATGCTTTTATCAAAGCACCCTTCATACTTGATATGCTTGTGTTGATATCCTTCAAATGTTCGTCTTTTCTCAGATACTCAAGCAACCATCTGGTATTCGATAAACATTGTATTGCGCTATTCATAAAGCAGGTATTGCCAATGTTTTTCAAACCATTAAGACCAAGAGTTTTGGAGCTTCAAAACACAAGTGGTTTGATGGAATCATAACTGAGGGAGATGCGCTCACCGCTACTGCTATCTTCAAAGGAACAGTCTCTTATGCAATGATTTTCTCTATCATTGGAGCGCAGCAATAAGGAACTCGATTGGAGGCTGCTTGAAATCGAGTTGGATAAAGATATGGTAGATCGCGATATTTTTTTGGAAGTGGTTGAATCCAAATTATACTTTCCAGGTATTTGGCTCTGAATAATATACTTATGGATACTCCTTGACATATTTATTCTTTGTGGACGAATAAATATATCATCCAAACGTTGAGTAGCAGGAATAGAACCCAGAATTGACGTTGCGTTTCCTCTTTGGATGGCGATACTGATATGTTGTATCAAAAAAGTCCTTGCTCTTCGATCATCTGTTTTATTGATCAATTTTTGTCCAATATGATTGATTAATTCGGTGGCATAACTACCAAATGAACCGAAGGTTTCAATTGCTACCGGATAAAAAATGTATTGATCTTTTAAAGAAGAATATTTTTTCAATTTGGACTTTTTAGCAGAATCTGCAGCCCCATCAGCATTTCTGGATGTTTATTTATTTATTCAATTTAAGTAGGCAAGCCTAATATACAAACAAAAATATAAAGTAACTTACAAATATATATAAATATCTTACAACCCTATGTAAATATACCGAACATTTGAGAGTACATGTAAAGCAAAGCAAAGTACACATACATATCACTAGATTACTAGGTTGGATCACGTCAAACCAAAAACACAATATAACAAGATAAAAGAGAAAGAATACCAAGTATCACAATGAGCTGTCACTAATATACTTCTTTAATGATGACTTGAATTGTTTTACTGAATTAGATTCTTTTACGAATTTAGTGTTAGTTTTTTTTATGTAAAAATTGTTATTTCCTCTTGTATTGTACTCATGAACTTCATTAATTTTCACTATGAACTTTTGAAAGTAATTGGGTAGCAATCCTTCATGCAGTTTAAATATAAAGATCATAGTCATAAATAATATACGTTCTTCAACTGAGAACCAGTTTAGACACTCTAACATTAGTTTAATTGCTGTGTAACGGCTACATCCCAATATTAATCTCATGCCCCGATTTTGAAGCTTTTGCAATTGTGTTATTTTATTGTTACCAAGTAGAAAAAGTAATGATGCACAATAATCAAAATGAGGTTGAATTAAACTTTTAAAAAGAGTCAACCTAGCATACATAGACATTTTCTTACATATACGAGAGAAAAAGAAAAGTTTTTAGGATATTTTTTACAAATAAAATCAGCATGTCTATTTAGTTTAAAATTTTTATCAATTATAAAACCCAAATATTTTATTTCAGTTACATTTTCAATGTTAATATTATTAATTTTTATAATAGCATTTGCCCAAACAATTTGATCATATTTATAAGATGATGTCAAAATCATACTTTTTGTTTTACTGACATTTAGTTTAAGTTTATTATTAAATAAATATGTTTCAATGCTATTTAAAGACCTATTCATTTCAACAATTGCTGATCTAAATTTTCATGTATACAATAAACCAATGTATCATCAGCAAAGAGATTTATACCGTGTGATCCAGAAATGTGGTTAATATCATTTAAATAAATAATAAAAAGCAACGGGCCTAACACACTGCCCTGAGGTATGCCACTCTCAATTATAAGTTCATCTGACAATTCTTTTCCAAATTTAGTTTTTTGTCTTCTGTTAACCTTTTCAGGACCGAAAACGAACGAACACGCAAAAATATTTCGTGTCCGTGAGACCGAAAGCGGACTTAAACGCACGGCAAGAGATCCATGTAAGGGCCGAAAACGATCGAACACGCGAGTTGCTTTGTATTGAGCACGTGTATTCTGACCACACCCACACTAAAAACTGATTGGTTCGGTTCTTGCTCGCCACTTTTGGCGGAGGTGTGCAGAACATGACAGCTAAGCATACTGTTCTAATAGGATTAAGTACTTTTAATCAAAAATTGACTTACAAGTGCGTTGAACAAGAATAGTTTGAAGTGCAGAAGTGTTTATGCATGTTTACGTGTATGTTACCCGCATTTTTCAAACGAAAGTTCAATTATTCTCTACAATGGCGATAAAATATATATTAGAAGAAGAAATGTACGAGCTATTGAATAATTTGAGGCTTATTGAGAGACATTTTCCAGCTATGTTTCCTCGGAAACCAGAGAATAATAAAATAGTTCTGAAAAGGTGTGTTGTTTGCGCGAAGCAAAATAAGAGGATGGAAACATCATACACTTGTGTACCATGTAACGTCCCACTTTGTGTCATTGGGTGTTTTGAGAGGTACCATTCAATTGTAAAATTCTAATGTATATTTCATGAACATTTCTTGTACTACTTATTAGAATGAACTCTTACCAAAAAAGTAAATGTAAAATATATAAAAAAGTAAATGCAAAATATATAATAATTTAAGGAAATTTATTTAAAATTTTTAGGAAATTCTATATAATATATTTAATGAAACTTAGACCTAGTTATATTTATCATTGTACTTATGTAAAAATGGTTTATCCGTATAAATAAATAAATAAATATATATATGTTTTCAAGTGTAATATCACAAAATTTAAAATAAAATAAATTTTTTTTTCTCTCTGTAATTAGAAAAAAAATAGGTTGTCATGAAGAAACGTCTTCAATAAACACTCCACGTCTCTGGACGTTTCGGGACTGAAGCCGTCAAACACGCACACGCTTCCCGCATCGGCCCTGTAAGCACGGCCAGCTGAATCCGGCACGGTCCTGAAAGGGTTAAATAAGTAACTTTGAATCCAATCCAAAACAATCCCCGATATCCCATAATACTTTAATTTTTCAAGTAGTATAGTTCGGTCAATTGTTTCAAATGCTCTTTTAAGGTCGAGAAATGTCGCAACAATGTACTGATTTCTATCAATTATATCTTTCCATTCAGTTATAATTGTAGAGACGTTTCACATGAGTGTCTAGCTCTAAAACCTGATTGGTTGCCTAGAAACAATTCATTGCTATCAAAGTAGTGAATTAATTGGTTATATACAGATAGTTCTAACACTTTTTCAAGAGTAGGTAGTATATTTAATGGCCTAAAATTTTCAGCTTTAATTGAGCTAATTTTTGGTACAGGAACAATAGTAGAAACCTCAAATTGATCAGGAAACACACCGGTTTTAAGTGATGTGTTAATTAAATTTAATATTGCATAGCCAGCTACATCAAAACTATTTTTTAAGAAATTATTGTTTAAAATTTCTGATTTATTAGTTTTGTCAAGAGAGAATATAATATTTCTTAGTTCATTAATTGTTAAAGGCACGAATTCAGTGAAATTAGTTAATATAACAGGGTAGTCATGTCTCCATTGCTGTACATTTTGGAAAACTGATGTTATTTCATTTACACTTTGTATAAAATATGAATTAAAATTATCAGCAATGTCTAGTTCCTTATTTAAAATTACATTTTGGTGATTAATCTCGAACTGGATACGGCTTCCAACATCTTGTTTTGTCTTAACAAGTTTTTTAAGACACTTCCACATTTCCTTACTATTATTTTTATTGTTGTCAATCGTTTGTTCATAATATAATCTCTCTTTTTTTCTTAGTAAAACAACATATTGATTTCTGAAAGATAAGTGCCATGTGAAGTGGAATGAATAGAAAAATCGAATTAAACGGTTTTCTTCACATAAAGGATTCAATATAAAATTGAACCAGAAAATGGTAGATCTCAGGTGAAAAACAACTACTTTCCTGGCAAATACCACGCAGAACGTTGAATGATATTCACCTGAAAATCCATGCATACTTCCATATAATATCAATGGACATTGAATGCAAATGTTTCTTTCTGATAAGCTCGATTATGTTCAATTTATGTCGTGTTCACCTAACAATCCATACGGTTTCAGGCTTCTTGGCCCTATCAGTCGAGATATCAAGCCAAAGGTCCAAAGAACTCTGGCTGAAGTGAGACACAACGTAAACAAACCATCATCGATCTTGTAACACCTATGAGGCGGAAAGATAAACTTTAACTGGCGGTACCTAGTGACAGAAAGAAACACTCGAAAATCTCCCACCTCGATAGGTTTCTAAATAAAGATTCCTTCTCAGTAGGATGGCAAGCCGTCTAGCATATAGTGAAGATAAGTGCCATGTGAAGTGGAATGAATAGAAAAATCGAATTAAACGGTTTTCTTCACATAAAGGATTCAATATAAATTGAACCAGAAAATGGTAGATCTCAGGTGAAAACAACTACTTTCCTGGCAAATACCGCAGAACGTTGAATGATATTCACCTGAAAATCCATGCATACTTCCATATAATATCAATGGACATTGAATGCAAATGTTTCTTTCTGATAAGCTCATTATGTTCAATTTATGTCGTGTTCACCTAACAATCCATACCGGTTTCAGGCTTCTTGGCCCTCATCAGTGCGAGTAGTCAACCAGCCAAAGGTCCAAAGAACTCTGGCTGAAGTGAGACACAACGTAAACGAACCATCATCGATCTTGTAACACCTATAGGTACGCCGGAAAAGATAAACTTTAACTGGCGGTACCTAGTGACAGAAAGAAACACTCCGAAAATCTCCCACCTCGATAGGTTTCTAAATAAAAGATTCCTTCTCAGTAGGAGTGTTAGGTGAACACGACATAAATTGAACATAATCGAGCTTATCAGAAAGAAACATTTGCATTCAATGTCCATTGATATTATATGGAAGTATGCATGGATTTTCAGGTGAATATCATTCAACGTTCTGCGTGGTATTTGCCAGGAAAGTAGTTGTTTTTCACCTGAGATCTACCATTTTCTGGTTCAATTTTATATTGAATCCTTTGTGAAGAAACCGTTTAATTCGATTTTCATTCATTCCACTTCACATGGCACTTATCTTTCACTATATGCTAGACGGGCTTGCCACTCCTACTGAGAAGGAATCTTTATTTAGAAACCTATCGAGGTGGGAGATTTTCGAGTGTTTCTTTCTGTCACTAGGTACCGCCAGTTAAAGTTTATCTTTTCCGCGCCTATAGGTGTTACAAGATCGATGATGGTTTGTTTACGTGTCTCACTTCAGCCAGAGTTCTTGGACCTTTGGCTGGTTGACTACTCGTACTGATGAGGGCCAAGAAGCCTGAAACCGGTATCGGGATTGTTAGGTGAACACGACATAAATTGAACATAATCGAGCTTATCAGAAAGAAACATTTGCATTCAATGTCCATTGATATTATATGGAAGTATGCATGGATTTTCAGGTGAATATCATTCAACGTTCTGCGTGGTATTTGCCAGGAAAGTAGTTGTTTTCACCTGGATCTACCATTTTCTGGTTCAATTTTATATTGAATCCTTTATGTGAAAACCGTTTAATTCGATTTTCTATTCATTCCACTTCACATGGCACTTATCTTTCACTATATGCTAGGCGGGCTTGCCACTCCTACTGAGAAGGAATCTTTTA